>ML392007.1:0-166897 GCA_005239525.1 Nicotiana knightiana | reverse complement strand
CTAAGGCCTGGCTAACGCCTGGCCATGGCTGGCGTTTGAAGGGTAACGCCTGGCTAACGCCAGCAACCTCCTGGCGTTTGAAGTGTAACGCCTGGCTAACGCCAGGCACCTCCTGGCCTTAAGAGACAAACGCCTGGCTAACGCCAGGCTTGTCCCAGGTCGCTCCTTTTCGACTCTTGAGCGTATTTTTTGACGTTTATGCTCTCATTTAGCTCGGCTTCCGTTTCCAATTCACCTACACATTAAATAAACCCCATTAGGCACATACGACGTGTATTTTTATCATTAAAGCACATAAAATGCAAGGTATATAATGCTTAAAATCATGAATTCTAGCCACGCATCATTGCACAACTCATACGGCGCAATCATAATATTACCTGAAATGAATGATGATGGAACAACATATGATGTTCTAATATCCCTCCGAGAGAAGCTCCATACAGAAACGAACACCTCTGATTAACATGGATCCCCTAATCATATTTAATCCATTCACAACCTTCAAGCCGATTCCGCTCGCACCGAGCTAGGCTAATAGCCTTATCTGAATCCATAATCACCCACTTTTTCTCATAAAATGAAAGAACAACCATCATAGCCTGAGCAAAACCCTACATCCCCAACCAAATGAATCGTGCGCCCTCCAGGCATAAACTCTCAAATAAACAACATCATACTTTTTTTTATACTTGGTCTGAATCTTTAATCGATTAAGGGACTACATGTCACACTCATACGATCTTCACGTGGAATAAACTTCCACGACCTCATGCACTAGATAACAAGTCTGCACCTCCACACCACCGACCACACAAATGCTATAAAGCATACCAAGAAATCTGCAACCAGGACGCAAAGCCTCTTACACAACCACCGATCTCAGGTGACGCTGAAGACAATACCAGCTTACTCTAAACATCCAAATCCCTTTCCTTGCTCATCCGAGCTCGTTACATCCTTGTCAACACTGAACCGCAACCTTGATCCTTACCTCAAATTCCATACTGCTCACTGCACCTAACATGCCAATATGAAATAGCACAAGAATTCCATTCTAACTCCTGAACCACTATTAGGGCGAACACTTTATCACATAGAAACCTTTTACTTAAACTTAATTTAAGAGAACCATAACGACACACTAGTGAATTCTCATAATCACAAAACATGCAAATCCTCAGGTAATAGTCTATGCCACCATAATCCTTCCGGGATCCGCCTACCCATGACAGGCCATAATACTTGAATGCTTCCAAATAAAATCAATTACGGCGGCCATCGGGCACTCGCACACACTGACACCAATCACATGCATAACTAATCACGCTGAAGGAGTTGATCACTGCTACCAATATACCAATTCCACCTTGGCTAACCATCTACTTTTTTCTAATTACTTATCCTTAATTTGACTTAGAAATAATGACAACCCCAATCCACACATAACAACTCCACTCACACTCGTCCTGAGTGACCCCATTCCACGAGACTACTTTGTCTCCAAACCCATGAGCCTTTTCATGCTCTCCCTGCACGCATATTCACATCTTCGACCGGTATACCCATTCCGATAACCCATCTATGAACCCGAAGTCATTTTCTCCCTTTTACTCCAATTGCTACTCTGCACGCCGAAGATAACATAGAACACTCCAACCATATTCTTGATCACGCCCAACTCTAGTCCTAAAAAGTATAAGCGGTCGCTGCAAATATAATCCGGTCTAAAAGTCCAGAGTCGAATCCCATAGAGAACTAAGGTTTTGCTATAAATGTTCAATATTTCTAAGAAACACAAGTCCAAACAATTTCCTAATTATAGAGATTATAATATTTATTTCTAACTAATTAACTAGCAACTATTATAAAGCAGTAAAATTATCAACTAACAAGGATGAAATTTGGGATAGAACTAAGGAGGTCTAGAGTTATGGTTTCCCCAAATGTTGGAATCCTTCCCGCTATGTTCACTACAATTTCTCCTATGTATTCTCTACTGATCATGAGCACTTTAGGTGCCGTAATTCTCTCTCGAGAAACTACAACAATTTACTAGACATATTCTCTGGAACTACGGTAGTTGGCTTTATCTAACCGCTCATTATGACCACGTCAAGGCTTTGTTATTTCTAAACCTACCTTTAAACCCGCTTTATTGATTTCTCACAAACGTTAGGAGTGACGTTGTTCAACAACCACCTAAATATGTATCCTTTCTCAAGCAACACATAATAAGTAGGCACAGTCAATTGATGGCCATTCAATCAAAAATAATAAACACGTAGTTGAACAAGTAGATAAATCCAATGACTCAATTATATAAAAACATAACAAGAATTTATCCTACAAAAGGTTCCATCAAAACCCTAGATAACAAATTAGTTATTCATAATAGTATGTAAAACTACAATACTAGAAGTCATAACTAACAATGAAAAATAGGAAGAAGAAGGAAAAACTCGTAGAAGAATTCCCCGCGTTTCTCCTATTGTGTCTCTGCCTCCTTAGGTCGAATTTGTGTCAAAAGTAAGTCCAACCTGTCCAATCTCCTCAAAATACCATTTTTCCATGTATATATACCAAGTAGGGTCCGGCCCAAACAATTATACCTTTTCCTACGCAAAAAAGGATGATTTTCAAGCCTGGAGTAGCACGGCCGCGCTATGCCCGCACTAGTGGCCGCGCACATCGAAAAGTTTCTGCCCCATTTGCGCATCAGGTCCGCGGTCGCGGTTTCGACCGCATTTTTCACCCTGCACCGTTTGGAATTTAGGAAAATGTAAAACATGAAAGTTGTATCCCTTTGAGTTATATTTCCAAACATATATTATATAGCCTAAATGAAGTTCGGAGCAAAGAGTTATGTCTATTTTACTAGACAATGCGCAATATTCCTCCTCGAGTCTTCGTTTGTTCTTAACTATCAAATTTGACCCCTGAAAACGATCTCGGATTAATTCCTTGAGCTTTTTATCCGACTTCAAAGCTCCAAATCACTTGAATTCATTCCATAACATCTATATAGCTCGGAATCACTCCTACAAGGCATAAAACACACAATTAGTGCAAAACACTAGCGATTAAAGCTCAAACTTAATTAAAGTGCAGTAAACTAGAGTGTAATAAGCGACTATAATATGAAATTATAGCCTATCATCAATTCTCTTTCTCAAAATTCCGCTGCAAAAGCTCGATTCTTAACTATACTGTGGGCTTGAAATCCTTAGACACCACATTCTGACCTTCGAATTTACTAGGACCGTTGTTGAGAGTCATCCACTCTGCCTTGCTCCCAAATATAATCAAATCCACGGCTTCGCTAATACCTGAACATCCATCTTGAATAAGNACCTGAACACCCATCTTGAATAAGCACTCGACTGAATCACTTCCCTTGCAAATTACCTCTGTACTAAGCATAAATCCTGAATCTTTCCAAAGCCTAAACCTGATTCAATAAGGCCAATCTTTGCACACATTTATCAAATCCTATGCTCAATTACTACTCATGTCTTCTTCCCTTAGCTGTAATAACCCACAAATATGCCGATAATTTTTCACCAGTGGATAACCATGCAACCCAATCGTATGCGGTGGAACTCTCCCACTTAGCCTGAAGCTGCTATTACACAAATCTGGAACTCACCAATAATCTTCCTTCATTGTTGACATGATCTTGCATAACCAACTCATCAAATTCCTTGAAATCCTCCAATTAGCATTTCACAAGCACTCTGAGTCATTAACCACATTTCATATCCGATCTCTTGCTGAATAGTCAGTAAAATCCCTCGCGAAAACTCCGCGAGGCCAGGTCCTTTGTAACGACCCAACCGGTCGCTTTGAGCTCTAGCGCGTCACTCAGCAGTTTGAGGTCATGAACAGCTCCGTTTTAGGTATTATGACTTGTAGGTGTGGTCGGAATGGAATTTCGGGAAGTTTAGAGTTAATTTGGAAAGAAAATTCTCATTTCAGAAGCCTTAAGTTGGAGAAATTGACTAATATTGAAATTTTGAGTAAACGACTTCCGAATCGGGATTTGAAGGTTCTTACAGGTTCGTATGATGATTTCGGACTTGGGCGTATGACCGGATCGGGCTTTGGATAACCCGAGAGCATTTCGGCGTATCTTGTGGATGTCAACATTTTTGAAGAAATTTCCTAAGTTTGGCTTGAAAAAAATTTCAGTGATATTGATGTTCGTTTGGGATTTCGATCTTGGGAATAGCTCCATATGGTGATTCTGGAGTTGGGAGCGCGATCGAAAGTGAATTCGGATGTCGGTAGGTCATTTTGAAGTCATTTGGCTAAAGATAGAAATTTGAAGGTTTTTGAGAAATCTGATCGGAATTGGAAATTTTTATATCGGGGTTGGAATGCGATTCCGGAAGTTGGATCAGGTCCGTAATGTCGAATGTGACTGGTGTGCAAAATTTGAGGTCAATCAGACGTGATTTGATTGGTTTCGGCATCAGATTTAGAAGTTGGAAATTTCAAGTTCTTAAAGTTTGAATTTTAGTTCGATTCGTGGTTTTGATGTTGTTTGATGTGATTTGAGGCCTCGAGCAAGTCCAAATTACGTTTTGGAATAGGTTGGTGTAATTGGACGGGGTCCCCGGGGCCTCGGGTGGATTTCGAGTGGTTAACAGATCAAGTTTGGAGTTTGAAGAAGTGCTGAGATTGCTGTCATCTGGTGTGACCGCACCTACGAGGCTTTGGCTGCAGGTGCAGCGCCGTAGGTGTGACTTTGGAGCCGTAGTTGCGAGATTTTGGTGGCTTGGCTGGGAGCGCAAGTGCAATGTAATTTCCACATCTGCGAAGGCGCAGATGCGGACAATGGGGCGCATGTGCGAGTTTTGGCTGGAGCTAAGGAGGCCGCAGGTGCGGGCGTTTGGGCACACCTGCGGGAGCGCAGGTGCGGAAATTGGATCGTAGGTGTAAAATAGGCCTGGGCAGAATGTTTAAAACCAAGATTCTTGGCTCATTTTCTCCCATTTTTTCTATGGTTTGGAGGACTTTGAAGAGCTCCAAGAGGGATTTTCATCATGCATTACTAGGCAAGTAATTTCTTCATGTTTTAAAGTTAAATACAAGGTTTATGCATGGAATTAGACATGGAAAATAGTAGGAAATTGGGAATTTTGAAGAAAACCTAGAAAATGGGTAATTTGGATTTTTACCACGAATTGAGCATGAATATTTGAGTAAATTGTAGATTTGAGGTAGTAAATCCACGGGTAGAGTTTATCTTCGAGAAATTTTGGATTCCGGGCATCTGGGCCCGATTTTGGTCAATTCCTCGAGCGGAATTGGGAAATTATATAATTTGAATTGTTGCAAATATTATAGTATATTTTCATTGGTTTGTCGTTATTTGGATAGTTTTGGCGTTGTGCGTCCATTGGAATCGTCAGAAGGTCTTGGAAGCCGGTTATGGAATTTCGGAGCGAGGTAAGTTTCCTTTCTAACTTTGTGAGGGGGAATTGTCCCCCTAGGTGAGCTAATTAAATATGTTCTATTATCTTCGGGGATACGTACGCACGAGGTGTCAGGAGTCCATGCGTAGCTACTAATATGCTTATGTCCGGGTATTCTAGGACCCATACACATGCCTTACTGTTGTACTTGTGATCTTGCCAGTATTATTAGACCGCTAATATGATCGAAATAGTAATTGAATACCTAAGAAGACTAGAGTTCATTTTTCTTAATCATCTAGAAAGAGAATTTATTCTTCCTAGCGTAATTGTGTTCCGGCCAGATTTGTAATATTTGAAAAACCTCGTCAGACGTGCTAATATTAGACTGATAATGCTATTGAATTTGTAATTTATTTTCTAAGAAGGCTAGAATGTACCTTTCTTAACCATTTAGAAAGAGACTTGTTTTCATCCATGGATAATTGTATACCTGACAAGGTTATAGTATTGAATATTATTAAACTTGGCAAATGAGTTTCAAAACAAAGATTTAAATGCTATTTTTCGTGTTCCTTTAAGAATAATTTTACCACTTTCCTGGGTAACTGCTTTCTTTATAAAAATGTGGACTTATTGTGTGAATATGTGTATCTATGGGTGCCTGAGTCGCATGTATGATTCGCGAGCAGGATAACCCTGTATTTATGTATAACCGCGTAGCATGATCGATTCGCGAGCCGGGCAGATAGATTCATCTATGGTTCGAGCCGTTTGACCCTCGGCAGTGCACAATTTATTATTGTTGGTCCGCGCCGTTCGACCCTCGGCATTGCTTGCGCATGATATTTACTGCGTATTTGCTGTGATTTTACCTGATTACTGGCCTGGAATTTTAAGTTGTCGACTGAAATGACAGAGATTTAAAGTTATTAAAATATTGGAAGAAGTTGTTCTTTCCCGTTGATTATTTTTTATTTGATTAAATCATCCATGTTTGATTATTGTTATTGAAATGGCGAAGATTTAAAGTGTTAAATGTGGAAGGGTTGATATTATTTATTCCTAATTTAATAAATTTCCTCTGACATTCATGCTTAGTGTCTCACTTGATTATACTAAATTGACTTCTAGTAAGTGTCTAAATTGATCTCTCGTTACTACCTCTATGAGGTTAGGCGGGATACTTACTGAGTACACGTTGTTTTCGTACTCATGCTACACTTGCTGTGCATTTTATTGCACATGTACTTTCATAGCGATATGGATGGCTTGGAGACTTAGGTGAGCTGCATCATCCGGAGGCGACCCGCAGCCGACAGAGTCTCCCTCATATTGTATTTATTTTCATTTTAAATTCCTTGTCAAATTTGTATTTCGGACAAGCTTTGTAGTATTTGTGAAATTCTTAGAATTTGCTCATGTACTTGTGTCACCGGGTTTTGGGATGTGTTTGGGATGTATTTATAAAAATGGAATATTAAACTGTCGTATTTACTTAGCGGATTTTATTCAGTTATTATGTAATAAAGCAAAAGATAATGTTTTCAAAAATGCTAAAACAGTAAATTTAACTTAACCATTTAATGATTGGCTTGCCTGACAGTGGTGTCCTACGTCATCACGACCTTATGGATTTTGGGTCATGACAACATGGTATCAGAGCTCTAGGTTCCCTTAGGTTTCACGAGTCATGAGTAAGTCTAGTAGTATCTTGCGGATCGGTACGGAGACGTCTGTACTTATCTTCGAGAGGCTACAGGTTGTTAGGAGTACTTCACTTCTTGATTCCTCATCGTGCGATTCGATTCCTTTGAGGCTTATGCCTATGTTTCTTCCTACTTAATCTCATACGTCGCGAAGCGCCTGCTATGAATCGGGAATTTGAGGAATTGAAATGGTGCTACAGATATGATGCAAGATGTTTTCCACGTGTAATTGGTTGGGGCTGTTGTTATGGCCCTGCAGAAGCATAATATGTCGTTTCAGCTCAGTAGCTGTGTTTCTGAGAGCCTTAAGGCTATGTTCAGGTAGTGATGGTGCTTACGATTGGTTATCGTGCGATGTGGGTGTGATGGTAGGATGCTTGCCCATATGTAGGGGAAATGAATGGATTGAAGAGAGGTCTTCTCAGGGCGTGATTTTGAGATTTCAACATTTTAGTTCCGATAGAGGAAAGACTTGGTCAGGTTTTGGATTGATAAAGTAGTAAGACTTGGTGTTTTCGAGTGAGGTGGAATATTCACCTGCGATGTGATAACGTCGTCATTGATCGAATGAAATGTGTTAAGTTGGTCGGTGTTATGGTTTCTCCGGTTGCATGGGGGTCAGAGTATTGTGAAGAAGTATTGAAGAAACGGTTGTCAGGGATCGCGAGGTGCGGTGGTTCAGTATTGGATAAGTATTGATAATGAATGCAGCTCGAGAAAGATGATCTTCGGAGAGTTTAAAGTCGTGGTGAACTGCTGGTTCAAGAGCTACAGAGAATGATACTGAATTGAGGCAGCAATTGGGCAACATACGATGAAGGAAGATATGTGAAAAGTGCTAGGCGGTGGTTCCATTTCTAGGAGCCCAAGTGTAAGAAGCGGAAGTCGAGCAGTCGCATAGAGGGGGAGTTTGACCAAAGTGGGGGAGCGGCAGCATAGTGGTGAATTAGAAGGTATTGTATCACATTTAGTAGATGTCCATGGGGAGCGGACGAACTGGTAAGGTTGGTGAATGAGAACAGGCTTAGGATGGAGTATTGGTGTCGTAGAGATAATGCAGTACATCATCGCTGGAAGGTGTCAGTTGGTGATTTACATAGGTGGGTTACCTCTTGTGAGTAGGTTAGCGGTCGTGTGGTTGGCAAGTTTATGTGAGGGATTCTAGTGGCTGTTCGATAGGAGGCAGGATGTGTGAATGATGACAGAGAATTTGAGTAATTAGGGAGTGCTAACAAGAGAATTTGGAAGAATTGGACGAATTGGTTGAGCAAGATTCATGTTAACAAAGGGGAAATGATCTCAGCAGGGTCTAGAGTGGTGCAAGGAGTTGTAACGACCCGACCGGTCATTTTGAGCTCTAGCACGTCGTTCAGCGGTTTGAGGCCGTGAGTAGCTCCGTTTCAGGTATTATGACTTGTAGGCATGGTCGAAACTGAATTCCGGGGAGTTTAGAGTGGATTTGGAAAAGAAAATTCTCCTTTCAGAAGCCTTAAGTTGGAAGAATCAACTTAGATTGGGATTTTGAGAAAACGACCTCCGAATCAGGTTTTGAAGGTTCCAGCAGGTTCGTATGATGATTTCGGACTTGGGCGCATGTCCGGATCGGGTTTTGGCTAACCCGAGAGCGTTTCGACATATAATATGGAAGTCAGCATTTTTGAAGAAATTTCCTAAGTTTGGCTTGAAGTGTATTTCAGTGATGTTGATGTCCGTTTGGGATTTCGAGTATGTGAATAGCTCCATATGGTGATTCTGGAGTTAGGAGCGCGATCGGAAGTGAATTTGGATGTCCGTAGGTCATTTTAAAGTCATTCGGCTAAAGATAGAAATTTGAAGGTTTTTGAGAAATCTGACTGGAAGTGGAAGTTTTGATCTCGAGGTCGGAATGCGATTTTAGAAGTTGGAGAAGGTCCGTAATGTCGAATATGACTTGTGTGCAAAATTTGGGGTCAATCGGATGTGATTTGATAGGTTTCGGCATCGGATGTGGAAGTTTGGAAATTCAAGTTCATAAAGTTGGGATTTGGGTGCGATTCGTGGTTTCAATGTTGTTTGGTGTGATTTGAGGCCTCGAGCAAGTCCGCATTATGTTTTGGAACAAGTTGGTATAATTGGACGGGGTCCCGGGGGCGTCGGGTGGATTCCGAGTGTTTAATGGATTAAGTTTGGGAGTTTGAAGAAGGCTGAGGTTGCTGTCATCTGGTGTGACCGCACATGCGAGGATTTGGCCGCATGTACGGCTATGGCACCGCAGGTGCGAAGGATGGATGGTCTGGCTGGGAGTGCAGGTGCGATGGAATTTCCGCACCTGCGAAGACGCAAATGCGGACAGAGGCGCATGTGTGATTTTGGGCTGGAGTTGAGGCAGCCGCAGGTGCGGGAGATTGGTCGCACCTGCGGGAGCGCATGTGCGGAGGTAGGACCACAGGTGCGGAATCGAGGCTGGGCAGATTGTTTTTAAACCGTGAATTGTTGGCCATTTCTTCATTTCTTCTTTGGCTTAGGCGATCTTGGAAGGCTTCAAAGAGAGGATTTCTTCATTCAATGTCAAGGAAAGTAACTCCTTTATGCTTCTAAGTTATATACAAGATCATATGCATGGATTGGGCATGTAAATTGATTGGAAATTTGGAGAATCTTAAAGAAACCTAGAAAATGGAAATTTGGATTTTTAGCCACGAATTTAGCATGAATATTTGAGTAAATTGTATATTTGAACTAGTAAATCTATGGGTAGAATTTATCTTCGAGAAATTTCGGGTTCCAGCACTTGGGCCCGAGGGCATTTTGGTCATTTCACCGAGCGGGGTTGGGAAATTTTATAATTTGGAATTGTTGTAAATGTTAGTGTATATTTTCATTGGTTTGCCGTTATTTGGATAGTTTTGGGGCGTTGTGCGTCCGTTGGAGTCGTCGGAAGGGCTTGGAAGCCGGTATTGGAATTTCAGAGTGAGGTAAGTCTCCTTTCTAACTTTGTGAGGGGGAATTTTCCCCCTAGATAAATTAATTAAGTACATGCTATTATCTTCGGGGGCTACGTACGCACGAGGTGACGGGAGTCCGTGCGCAGCTATTATTATGCCTTGTCCGAGTAGTCTAGGACCCACTAGCATGCCTTACGTATTGTACTTGTAATCCTGCCTGTAATACGAAACTGAAATCGTAATTGAATATCTGAAGAAGATTAGAGTTCATTTTCTTAATTATCTAGAAAGAGAATTTATTCCTCTGTGGATAATTGTGTACCTGATAGGGTTGTATTACGGAAATATCATTAAACTTGGCAAATGAGTTTCAAAACAAAGATTTAAGGGCTATATTTCATGTCCCTTTAAAAAGAATTTTACCACTTTCCTGAGAAAACAACTTTCTTGATAAAATGGGGACTTATTGTGTGGACATATGTAACTTCGGGTGCCTGAGTCGCATGTATGATTCGCGAGGAGGATGACCTTGTATTTGTGTATATTCATATGAGCACTTGAGTCGCAAGTATGATTCGCAAGCAGTCTAGCCTAAGTATTTTATTTATAACCGCGTCACATGATCAATTCGCGAGCGGTGCAGATAGATGCATCTATGGTTCGGGCCATTCGGCCCTCGACAGTGCACATTTTATGTTTATGTTGGTTCGGGCCGTCGACCCTCGGCATTGCTTGTGCATGATATTTACTGCGTATTTGCAGTGATTTATATATGTTTATCGGCCTAAGGAAGTTTTAATGGCCAGTTATGAGGAAGGAGAATATATGTGTAAAATGTGAAATAAGTCTGATGTTTCTTATCCCGGATTATGATTTAAATTGTCAACTGAAATGACGAAGACTTAAAGTGTTAAATGTGAAAGGAGTTGATATTATTTATTCCTGAATTTTCATAAATTTTCTATGACATTCATGCTTAGTGTCTCACTTGAATATACTAAATTGACCTCTAGCAAGTGTCTAATTCAACCTCTCGTCACTACCTCTCTGAGGTTAGGCAGGCGACTTACTGAGTACACGTTGTTTTTGTACTCATGCTACACTTGCTGTGCATTTTATTGCATAGGTAATTTCATAGCGATGTGGAGGATTGGAGACTTAGGCGAGCTGCATCATCTGGAGGCGATCCGCAGCTGGCAGAGTCTCCCTCATACTGTATTACATTATTTTAAATTTCTTTGTCCACTTGTATTTCAGACAAGCTTTGTAAAAATAGTAAAATTCTTAGAAATTGCTCATGTACTTGTGACACCGGGTTCTGGGATGTGTTGGGATATATTTGCTAAAGTGTAATATTTAAACCATTGTTTTACTTAACATATTTTTATTTGGTTAATATGTAATAAAGTGAAGGGAAATGGTTTTTTATTTGTTAAAACCGGGAATTATTTAAATTAATTAATGATTGGCTTGCCTGACAATGATGTCCGGCGCCATCACGACCTTATGGATTTTGGGTCGTGACAACATGGTATCAGAGCTCTAGGTTCCCTTAGGTCTCACGTGTCATGAGAAAGTCTAGTAGAGTCTTGCGGATCGGTACAGAGACGTCTATACTTATCTACGAGAGGCTACATGGATGTTAGGAGTACTTCCCTTATTGATTCCTCATGGTGCGATTCGATTCCCTTCAGGCTTATGCCTAAGTTTATTCTTACTCAATCTTATGCGTCGCGAAGCGCTTGCCATGAATCAGAAATTTGAGGAATTGAAATGGTGCTACTGATGTAATCCAAGATGTTTCCATGTTTAATTGGCTGGGGGCTGTTGTTATGGCCCTGCAGAAGAATGGTATGTTGTTTCAGCTCAGTAGCTGTGTTTCTGAGAGCGTTAAGGCTATGCTCAGGTAGTGATGATGCTTGCTATTGGTTATCATGTGATGTCGATATGATGATAGAATGCTTGCCCGTATGTTGGGGGTGACGAATGGTTTGAAGGGAGGTCTTCTCAGAGTGTGATTTTGAGATTTCGGTATTTTAATTTCGGCAGAGGAAAGGCATTTGGGTTATGAATGGTACGGTTGGGGTTAATAAAGTAGTAAGACTTGGTGTCTTCAAGTGAGGTGGGATATGCACTTGTGACGTGAAGTCGTCGTCATTAATCAAATGGAATGTGTTAAGTTTGTCGGTGCTATGGTTTCTTCGGTTGCGTGGGGTCAGAGAATTGAGAAGAAGTATTGAAGAATGCGATTGGCAGAGAATGGTCCTGAAGTGAGGCTAGGCGTTGGCTCCACTTCTAGGAGGCCAGGTGTAAGAAGCGGAAGTCGAGCAGTCGCAAAGTGGGGGAGCGGCAACATAGCTTGGAATTTGAAGATATTGTCGCGCTTTTAATAGATGTCCATGAGGAGCAGATGGACTAGTAAAGTTGGTAAATGAAGCAGGGCGTAGGATGGGGTATTGAAGTCATAGAGAGCGTGCATTTCAGCGTCGTGGGAAGGTGTCCGTAGGTGATTTCCACAGGTGGGTCATCTCCTGTGAATAGGGTAGCGGTAGCATGGTTGGCAGCTCTCGGTTAGGGATTCTAGTGGCTATTCGGTAGGAGGCAGAATGTGTGAATGATGCTAGAGAATTTGAATATTTAGGGAGTGATAGCAAGAGAATTTGGAAGAATTTGGATGGAACAAGATCGCGTTATCAAAGGAGAAAGGATCTCGGCAGGGTCTAGAGTGGTGCAAGGAGTAGCTTCGGGCTAAGTGGGGGAGTCCCACCATCTGCAGTTGGGTTGTCTTCTCATAGGGTTGTGGATTGTCGGCGTGTTGGCAAGTTATTACAGCTAAAGGAAAGGAGTAAGATGGTGATTGTGCGTGGGATTTGATTAATGTGTGCAAAAGTTGGCCCTGTCGACCAGGGTTAGGCTTTGGAAGATCCAGAAGGCATAAGTGAGTTGTCAGGATAATGACTCGGTCACGTGTTTCATTGAAAATGGTGTTTCTGTGCTAGGAGAGTCTTGGAGTTGATTGTATTCGGGGCCAGTCAGAGTGGGTGACTCTCAATAGCGGTCCCAGTGAGTTCAAAAGTAAAGAATGTGGCGTTTAAGGGTTTCAGAAAGCAGTATGATCAAGAATAGAGCTTTTGCAGAGTAATTTCTAAGAAAAAGAAGGATGGTTGGGATGTTCGATGATATGTTTTAGCGTGCATGATAGTATTGGAGGAGTGAGAGAAATGAACTCCGGATTGTAGAAAGACTATCAGGAGGGTATGAGACAGGTTGCGGGATTTAGGCAGCATAGTCTCGTGAATCAAGATCACTCGGGATGAGTGAGGGTTGAGTTTGCTATGAGTTGAAGGAAGTTGCTATTATTTCCGAGGCAAATGAAGATGATTAAAAGCAAATAGATTGATTAGCCATGGTTGAAATAGCACATTTACGACAGTGATCGGTTCCTTTGATGTGATTAAGTTATGCATGTGGTTTGTGCCGGTGTGTGCGGAGCTTGTCGGCCATCGTAACGGATTTCATGTGGGAGCATTTGAATGCTATGGCCTGTCACGTGTAGGCAGATCCCGGAAGGGTTGTGGTGGTATAGACAACTACTTAAGGATTTGCATGTTGGGTGATTGTGGGAATTCACTCGTGTGTTGTGATGGTTCTCTTGAATTGAGTGTAACGACCCGGCCGGTCGTTCCGTGAGGTATACCCCGTTTCCCCCATTTCTGCATTTGTCATACATTTCTAGCCTGTTTTTGTTGTGTTGGGTCAGTTGGTTTGGGTACGGAGTGGTCATGGTGAGAATTGAGGCATTTAGTCTCTTAAAGTAACCTAAAAGTTGAGAAAGTCAACTGAGAGTTGACTTATTGGTGAACGACCTCGAAATGCGGATTTTATGGCTCGGATAGCTTCTTTAGGTGATTTGGGACTTAGGAGTGTGTTCGGAATGAAGTTTTGATGTCCGGTGTCGAATTAGGCTTGAATTGGCGAAAGTTAGTTTTTGGCGATTTTCGGTCGGTAGTGGAAAATAGGCTATCGGGGCCGGAATGGGTTTCCGGAAGTTGGAGCAGGTTCCTAATGTCATTTTGGATATGTGTGCAATATTTCAGGTAAATCGGAGGTGTTTTGGTTGGTTTCGGCGTAGTTGGCGAAATTGGAAGTTTCAAAGTTCATAGGCTTGAATTTGATATAATTTTGGTGTTTTCGTGTTGTTTTTGGTATTTCGAAGGCTCGACTAAGTTGGAATAATGCTATGGTTTGGTATGTTTGGTTGGGGACCCGAGGGGCTGGGGATTGATTTCAGATGGTTGGCGGGGGTTTGAACTTGGAAATTGGTGGCAAATAGCTGCTGGTGTGAGTTTTTGGTGTTGGCCGCACCTGCGGATGGGTAGCCGCAAGGCTGTGCGCAGGTGCGAAAGGAGGCTAGGCAAGGGAAATCCACAGGTGCGAAGAGATGGCCACACCTGCGAAGCCGCAGGTGCGGAGAAGTGACTGCAGGTGCGAGAATTGGTCTGTCAGCGGGATTGCACAGGTGCGCACCTGGGACCGCAGGTGCGGACATGCTGGGCAGAACAGTATAAAAGGGGCCTCGTGAAATTTATTCCATTCCTCCATTGTTGCATGCGGTTGGAGCTCTTTTGAAGGCAAATTGAAGAGGGAATTGGTGGTTCTTCATTGAAGGTAAGTTCTCGGGTTATTAAAATCGTTTCTATGCTATTTTGTTCGGATTAAGCTTGTAAATTGGAGGATTAAAGTAGGAAAAGGTTGGGAAGAATGGGTGGAGGATTGGAAAATTCTTTTGGCAATTTGGGTAGGCAATTGTGGTCCGATTGTGATGTTTTTGGTATGGGTAGAATCGTGGGAGGACGAGGTTTCTAGTGATGTGAAATTTATCAAATTCCGAGACGTGGGCCCGGAGCTCGGGTTTGGCCGAATTTCGAGATTCTTGTATAATTTGATAGTTTTCGATTGGGTTGTTTTCCTTTAGTATATATTAATGATGTTAAACTGGTTTTGGCTATATTCGGAGCAATCGAGAGCCAATTTGAGGGGCAAGAGCATAACAGACTAGTGTTGTGGCCCGGTAGAGGTTAGTAATGGTTATAAATCTTGTCCTGAGGGTATGAAACCCCGGACTACGTACTTCTCACTGATTTTAGAACGGCGCACATGTCGGATGACGAGTATGGGGCGCACACTGATTTTTTTTTGGATTGGACTAGGTCCTCTCCGCAGGCGACTAATGAGTTGCATATTTTACTCAAAACCTTATGTTAAATTATGTTCTAAAGATTGTGGAAATATTTGGGCTATAAGCCGTGTTTCGGGCCTCGTGCCGATCTGTTTAGACCCCTTGGGGGCTTTTTACTGCTGTTTTCCTCACTATTTATGGATGATTTCATTCAGCCACATTGTGCTTACTATTTTCTAAACTCAGCCTGATTTACACTACTTTGAGATTTAAAAACCATGTTTTTTGTCGAGAACCCTATTTTGTTGATTCGCCCGAGGGGCCTTTTGAGTGGTACGGCTGAGTGAGGCCGAGGGCCTGATTGTGAGGATATGATACGCCACGAGGTGGCTTGATATTAGCGTTTGGGCTAAAGGAGCCCCTCCGGAGTCTGCACACACCCCTAGTGAGCACACAGAGTGCCGAGTGCCGAGTGAAGAGTGATTGGGAGGCATGAGTGACTGTGAGGTGCTGAGCGACTGATTATGAGTGACTGTGAGGCATGCCCGAGGGGCTGATTATGATACATGTTTTTGCCCGAGGGGCTACTTATGATTTTACTACTTTCACTCTGAACTTATGATATATGTTTTGCCCGAGAGGCCTCTATATGATTCATTTCATTTTCATACTAAATCTTTCGGTTTGAAGTTGTTAAAAATATGCATTCTTCAAAGGACTTTTCTGAGGTTGGTTTAAGGGATGATGATTTCATATATCTATGTTTATACTGTTGGAAAGAAAGGCTGTGCATATTGTGAATTGATGACATTGATTTTTATGTGATTTCTTGCCACTTAGACTTGATTTATTTTAATTACTACTAAGTTGGCATACTCACATTACTCCCTGTACCACTGTGTGCAGATTTAGGTGCAGATACCGAGCATTATCCATTTATTTCGTGCGGAGCCGGATTGCGGGATATAGAGGCAGCTGTTCAGCGTCCGCATCATCTCTGTTTTCCCTTCTTGTTGTATCTAGCTATTTATTCGGAGGTTTTGTATTATAATAGTATACCTTTGGCTTATTTTCCTTAGATGCTCATGACATGTTGGCTCCGGGTTTTGGTGTTGGTGGCACTGTTATTGGCCTAATGTATTTAGAAACTCTGTATATTTTATGAAATGCTTGAAATATGATTGGAATTTTGAAAGAAGTTGTGAACAAGTGGTTATTGGCTAGCATAGTTCCACGATAGGCGCGATCACGGCTGGTTTAGGTTTTGGGGTCGTGACAGTTTGATAATAGAGCCTAGGTTACATAGGACTCAACGGTCATGAGCAGGATTAGTAGAGTCTTGCGGATCGGTACGGAGACGTCTGTACTTATCTTCGAGAGGCTGCCAAACTTTTAGGAAACATTTCCATCTTCTTGAACTCTTTCATGCTAATCTATTGATTCTTGAAACCTGAACTTACGTTGTTTCACTCTCTCACAGATGGTGAGGACACGCAATACCAATCAGAGTGACCAGTCACCGGCTAGACCAGCGAGAGGTCGAGGCCGTGGTAGAGGTAGGGGCCAGCCCGCGCAGCAGCCGAGACAGTACCTCAGGATCCCCTTAACGATCAGGATCAGGTTTCTGCCGATGGTGTTCCAGCGGGACAGGCTCAGGTACCGGCAGTGCCTATGGTTATTCTAGGTCTTCAGGAGACCCTGTCTCAGATATTGACAGTGTGCACCAGTTTGGCTCAGGCAGTCGCCATGTCTTCTACTGCCACCACAGCAAAGGCCGGGGGAGGCAATCAGACTCCAGCTGCCCGGGCACCTGAGCAGGCTGCACGGGTTATTCAGGCACCGGGAGCAGCCCCAGCTCAGCTAGTTGCTCCGGTCCAGGATTATATGGTCCCTACTATGCCTGAGGACGAGCAACGCAGGTTGGACAGGTTCAACAGACTTTAGCCTCCGACTTTCAGCGGTACAGAGGGCGAGGATGCCCAGGGGTTTCTAGATAAGTGCTAGAGGATACTACGTACTGCGGGTATTTTGGAGACCAGTGAGGTCTCTTTTGTTACATTTCAGTTTGCGGGTGCTGCCTTTACTTGGTGGGAGTTATTCGAGAGGCGTAGGCCAGTTGGTTCAGCACCTCTCACCTGGCAGAAGTTCTCCATGATCTTTTTGGAGAAGTATGTTACTCAGTCCCATAGAGAGGAGCAGCGCAGGCAGTTTGAGCAGCTGCGCCGGGGAGAGTTATCAGTTACTCAGTATGAGATGAGTTTTTTCGAGTTGGCTAGGCATGCTTTTGAGATTTTCCCTACTGATAGGGAGAGGGTGAGGAGGTTTTTAGATGGTCTTTCTTATCATCTCCGACTATTTATGACTCGGGAGAGAGTATCGGGTGCTTTATTCGAGCAGGTTGTTGACATAGCTCGAGACATTGAGTCCGTTCACCGCCAGGAGCGGGAGGAAAGGGAGGCCAAGAGGCCTCGTGGTTCGGGCAGTTCTAGTGGTGCTCCCATCAGGGGGGAGTTTCAGCAGGCTAGGGGCCGTTCATTCAGGCCTCCTCAGTTAGGCCGCCCAACATACAATGGTGCATCTTCGGGGCATGGTCCCCGTGGTTCTCAATTAGGCCGTACTTCATTTGGTGCCCTCCCAGATCAGAGTGCAGCTCAAGCACCCCCAGTTCAGAGTTCTTCTATGCATGAGTCTTCTAGTGGCCGTTCGGGTGCTAGGGGTTTTTATCAGTCCCCGCCTCCAGTTCCAGGGATTTGTTTTAAGTGTGGAGAATTCGGGCACGTGTGGAGGCAGTGTCCTCGCCGTTCCGATGGATCTTCTCAGTAGAGGGGCCAACCCTCGATTTCAGCTCCAGTTACTTCATCGCTCACCCAGGCAGCCAGGGGTGGTAGTCAGTCAGCCAGAGGCCGCCCTAGAGGGGGAGGTCGTGAAGGGGGGGTTCAGGCTCGCATGTATGCATATCCAGCCAGGCCAGATGCTATGGCCTCAGATGCCGTGATCGCAGGTATTGTCTCAGACTGTTACCGAGACGCCTTTGCTTTATTTGACCCTAGTTCTACATATTCCTACGTTTCTTCATATTTTTCCCGTTTTCTGGATGTGCCCCGTGAGTCTCTTGTCACCTCTATTCATGTGTCGACTCCGATGGGCGATACTGTTGTTGTGCACTGTGTGTATCGGTCGTGCATGATATCTATTGGGGGTCTGGAGACCCGAGTGGACCTATTGTTAGTCAGCATGGTCGATTTTGATGTGATATTGGGCATGGATTGGTTATCTCCGTTCCATGATATTCTTGATTGTCACGCTAAGACCGTGACCTTAGCTATACTAGGGTGTCCGAGGGTTGAGTGGAGAGGTTCTTCTGAGTATATGCCTAGCAGGGTGATTTCCTACCTGAAGGCTCAGCGCATGGTTGAGAAAGGGTGTTTATCTTATTCGGCCTTTGTGAGGGATGTCAGTGGTGAGACTCCCACTATTGATTCAGTTCCTGTGGTCCGTGACTTTCCGGATGTGTTTCCTGCAGATCTGGCAGGCATGCCACCTGACAAGGATATTGATTTTGGTATTGACTTGGTGTCAGGAACCTAACCTATTTTTATTCCACCTTACCGTATGGCACCAGCAGAGCTAAAGGAATTGAAGGAGAAGTTTCAGGAACTCCTGGATAAGGGGTTCGTTCGGCCTAGTGTGTCATCTTGGGGTGCACCGGTGTTGTTCGTGAAGAAGAAGGATGGGTCCATGCGTAGTGTATTGATTATCGGCAGCTGAACTGAGTTACGGTGAAGAATCGGTATCCCTTGCCCCGCATTGATGATTTATTTGACCAACTTCAGGGAGCTAGAGTGTTTTCCAAGATTGACTTGAGATCTGGGTATCATCAGTTGCAGATTCAGGATTCTGACATTCCGAAGACTGCTTTTAGGACCAGATATGGTCATTATGAGTTCTTGGTTATGTCATTTGGGCTGACCAATGCCCCAATTGCGTTTATGCAATTGATGAATAGTGTGTTTCAACCTTACCTTCATTCTTTCGTCATTGTGTTCATTGATGACATCCTGGTTTATTCTCGTAGCCAGGAAGAGCATGCTCAGCATTTGAAAGTTGTGTTACAGAGGTTGAGGGAGGAGAAAATTTATGCAAAATTCTCCAAGTGTGAGTTTTGGCTTGGTTCAGTGGCTTTCTTGGGGCACGTGGTGTCTAGTGAGGGTATTCAGGTTGATCCAAAGAAGATAGAGGCAGTACAGAGTTTGCCCAGATCGTCCTCAGCTACAGAGATTAGGAGTTTCCTTGGTTTGGCGGGATATTGTCGTCGCTTTGTGGAGGGATTCTCTTCTATTGCTTCGCCTTTGACCATATTGACCCAGAAGGGTGCTCCATTCAGATGGTCGGACGAGTGTGAGGAGAGCTTTCAGAAGCTCAAGTCAGCATTGACCACAACTCCAGTACTAGTTTTGCCTACTGGTTCGGGTTCTTACACAGTCTATTGTGATGCTTCTAGAGTTGGTTTGGGAGCGGTATTGATGCAGGACGGTAGGATGATTGCCTACGCGTCTAGACAGTTGAAGGTGCCCGAGAAGAATTATCCAGTGCACGATCTTGAGTTAGTTGCCATTGTTCATGCCTTGAAGAATTGGCAGCATTATTTGTATGGAGTGCAGTGTGATATTTTCACTGATCATCACAGTTTGCAGTATCTGCTGAGGCAGAAGGACTTGAATTTGTGTAAGAGGAGATGGTTAGAGCTTCTCAAGGATTATGACCTCACTATCTTATATCATCCGGGGAAGGCCAATGTAGTGGCCGATGCCTTGAGTCACAGAGCAGAGAGTTTGGGGAGTCTAGCCTACCTTCCAGTAGTAGAGCGGCTATTAGACTTGATGTTCAGGCCTTATCGGGTCGGTTGGTGAGATTGGATTTATCTGAGCCTTCGCGGGTGTTGGCTTGTGTAGCCTCCGGGTCTTCTCTTTACGATTAGATTAGAACACGCCAGTATGATGATCCACATTTGCTTGTTCTTCAGGACAGGGTCCGTCGCGGTGATGCCAGGGATGTGGTTATTGGTGATGATGGGGTCATGAGGATGCAGGGCCAGATTTGCATGCCCAATGTAGATGGGCTTCGAGATTTGATTCTAGCTGAGGCCCATAGTTCGCGGTATTCCATCCATGCGGGTGCCGCAAAGATGTATCAGGATTTGAGGAAGCATTATTGGTGGAGGCGGATAAAAAAACAAATTGTTGAGTTTGTGGATTGGTGTCTCAACTGTCAGCAGGTCAAGTATGAGCACTAGAGACCAGTTGGATTTCTTCAGAGATTTGATATTCCGGAGTGGAAGTGGGAGCGGATCACCATAGACTTCGTAGTTGGACTCCCACGGACTTCGAAGAGGTTTGATGCTATATGGGTTATTGTGGATCGGCTGACCAAGTCCGCGCACTTCATTCCTGTTGGTTCTACTTATTCTTCAGAGAGGTTAACTGAGATTTATATATCAGGGAGATTGTCCGATTGCATGGGTTTCCAGTTTCTATCATTTCCGACAGAGGTACTCAGTTCACATCTCAATTTTGGAGAGCCGTGCAGAGAAAGTTGGGTACTCAGGTCGAGTTGAGCACAGCGTTTCATCCTCAGACCGACAATCGGAGCGTACCATTCAGATTTTGGAGGATATGTTGCGTGCTTGTGTGATTGACTTTGGTGGTTCATGGGTCCAGTTTCTGCCACTAGCGGAGTTTGCATATAATAATAGCCATCAGTCGAGTATCCAGATGGCTCCGTATGAGGCTTTATATGTTAGGAGGTGCAGATCTCCGGTTGGTTGGTTTGAGCCGAGCGAGGCTAGGCTATTGGTCACAGACTTGGTTCAGGATGAGTTGGGTAAGGCAAAGTTTATTCAGGATTGGCTTCGCACGACGTAGTCCAGGCAGAAGAGTTATATGGACCGGAAGGTCCGAGATGTGTCTTTCATGGTTGGGGATAAGGTGTTGCTGAAGGTGTCGCCCATGAAGGGTGTTATGAGATTCAGGAAGAGGGGGAAGCTATGTCTCAGGTTCATTGGGCCATTTGAGGTGCTTCAGAGGGTTGGGGAGGTGTCTTATAGGCTTGCTAAGCCTCCCAATTTATCGAGTATTCATCCGGTATTCCATGTTTTGATGCTCCGGAAGTATGTTGGTGACCCGTCTCATGTTTTGGACTTCAGCACGGTTCAACTCGAGGGTTATATGTCATATGAGGTAGAGCCAATGGCTATTTTGGGTCGACAGGTCAGGAAGTTGAGGTCTAAGGATATAGTTTCAGTGAAGGTTCAATGGAGAGGGCAGCCGATGGAGGATGCCACCTGGGAGACCGAGCAGGAGAGGTGGGACATATATTCTCACTTATGCGAGACTCCAGGTATGTTTCTAGACCCGTTCAAGGACGAACGTTTGTTTAAGAGGGGGAGGATGTAACGACCCGGCCGGTCGTTCCGTGAGATTTACCCTGTTTCCCCATTTCTGCATTTGTCATACATTGCTATCCTGTTTTTGTTGTGTTGGGTCAGTTGGTTTGGGTCCGGAGTGGTCATGGTGAGAATTGAGGCATTTAGTCTCTTAAAGTAGCCTAAAAGTTAAGAAAGTCAACTGAGAGTTGTCTTATTGGTGAACGACCTCGGAATGCGGATTTTATGGCTCAGATAGCTTCGTTAGGTGATTTGGGACTTAGGAGTGTGTTCGGGATGAATTTTTGATGTCCGGTGTGGAATTAGGCTTGAATTGGCGAAAGTTAGTTTTTGGCAATTTCCGGCCGGCAGTGGAAAATAGGCTATGGGGGTCGGAATGGGATTCCGGAAGTTGAAGCGGGTTCCTAATGTGATTTTGGATATGTGTGCGAAATTTCAGGTCAATCGGAGGTGTTTTGGTTGGTTTCGGCGTAGTTGGCGAAATTTAGAAGTTTCAAAGTTCATAGGTTTGAATTTGATGTAATTTTGGTGTTTTCGTGTTGTTTTTGGGTTTCGAAGGCTCGACTAAGTTGGAATAATGCTATGGGTGTGTTGGTATGTTTGGTTGGGGCCCGAGGGGCTCGGGCTTGATTTCAGATGGTTGGCGGGGTTTTGAACTTGGAAATTTGTAGCAAATAGCTGTTGGTGTGAGTTTCTGGTGTTGGCCGCACCTTCGGATGGGTAGCCGCAGGTGGGTTGTCGCAGGTGCGAAGGGAGACTAGGCAAGGGAAATCCACAGGTGCGAAGAGATGGCCTCACCTGCGAAGCCGCAGGTGCGGAGAAGTGACCTCAGGTGCGAGAATTGGTCTGCTAGTGAGATTGCACAGGTGCGCACCTGGGACCACAAGTGCGGGTCTGCAGGTGCGACTAAGTGTCCGCAGTTGCGGAAATACTGGGCAGAACAGTATAAAAGGGGCCTCCGTGAAATTTATTTCATTCCTCCATTGTTGCATGCGGTTGGAGCTCTTTTGAAGGCAAATTGAAGAGGGAATTCGTGGTTCTTTAGTGAAGGCAAGTTCTCGGGTTATTAAAATCGTTTCTACGCTATTTTGTTCGGATTAGGCTTGTAAATTGGAGGATTAAAGTAGGAAAAGGTTGGGAAGAATGGGTGGAGGATTGGAAAATTCTTTTGGCAATTTGGGTAGGCAATTGTTGTCAGATTGTGATGTTTTTGGTATGAGTAGAATCGTGGGAGGACGAGGTTTCTAGTGATGTGAAATTTATCAAATTCCGAGATGTGGGCCTGGGGCTCGGGTTTGGACGAATTTCGAGATTCTTGAATAATTTGATAGTTTTCGATTGGGTTGTGTTCCTTTAGTATATATTAATGATGTTAAACTGGTTTTGGCTAGATTCGGAGCAATCGTGAGCCAATTTGAGGGGCAAGAGCATAGCGGACTAGTGTTGTGGCCCGGTAGAGGTGAGTAATGGTTATAAATCTTGTCCTGAGGGTATGAAACCCCAGACTACGTATTTCTCACTGATTTTAGAATGGCGCACATGTCAGATGACGAGTATGGGGTGCACACTGATTTTTTTTTGGATTGGACTAGGTACTCTCCGCAGGCGACTAATGAGTTGCATATTTTACTCAAAACCTTATGTTAAATTATGCTCTAAATATTGTTGAAATATTTGGGCTATAAGCCGTGTTTTGGGCCTCGTGCCGATCTGTTTAGACCCCTTGGGGGATTTTTACTGGTGTTTTCCTCACTATTTATGGATGATTTCACTCAGCCACATTGTGCTTACTGTTTTCGAAACTCAACCTGATTTACACTAATTTGAGATTTAAAAATGATGTTTTGGGTCGAGAACCCTGTTTTACTGATTCGCCCGAGGGGCTTTTTCAGCGGTACTCCTGAGTGAGGCCGAGGGCCTGATTATTAGGATATGATACGCCACGTGGTGGCTTGATATTAGCGCTTGGGCTGAAGGAGCTCCTCCGGAGTCTGCACACACCCCTAGTGAGCGCACTGAGTGTCGAGTGCCGAGTGACGAGTGATTGGGAGGCATGAGTGACTGTGAGGTGCTGAGCGACTAATTATGAGTGACTGTGAGGCATGCCCGTGGGGCTGATTATGATACATGTTTTTGCCCGAGGGGCTACTTATGATTTTAGTGCTTTTACTCTGAACTTATGAATATGTTTTGCCCGAGGGGCCTCTATATTATTTATTTCATTTTCATACTAAATCTTTCGATTTGAAGTTGTTAAAAATATGCATTCTTCAAAGAACTTTTATGTGGTTGGTTTTAAGGCATGATGATTTCATATATCTATGTTTATACTGTTAGAAAGAAAGGCTGTGCATATTGTGAATTGATGACATTGATTTCTATGTGATTTCTTGCCACTTAGACTTGATTTATTTTCATTACTACTGAGTTGGCGTACTCACATTACTCCCTGCACCCCTGTGTGCAGATTCAGGTGCAGATACCGAGCATTAGCCATTTATTCTGTGCGGAGCCGGATTGCGGGATATAGAGGTAGCTGTTCAGCGTCCGCAGCATCTCTGTTTTCCCTTCTTGTTGAATCTAGCTATTTATTCGAAGGTTTTGTATTATAATAGTATACCTTTGGCTTATTTTCCTTAGATGCTCATGACATTTTGGCTCCGGGTTTTGGGGTTGCTGGAACTGTTATTGGCCTAACGTATTTAGCAACTCTGTGTATTTTATGAAATGCTTGAAATTTGATTGGGATTTTGAAAGAAATTGTGAACAAGTGGTTATTAGCTAGCCTAGTTCCACGATAGGCTCCATCACGACCGATTTAGGTTTTAGGGTCGTGACATTGAGTTAAGTAAAAGGTTTCTATATGATGAAGTGTTCACCCTATTGGTGGTTCAGAAGTTATGATGGAATTCTTGCGCTACCTCATATTGGCATGTTACGTGCGGTAAGCAGTGTGTAACCTGGAGTAAGAATCGAGATTGTGGTTCGGTGATGATAAGGATGTCATGAGCTCGGAAGAGCAAGAACTAGTGATTTGAAAGTTCAGAGTAAGCTGGTGTTATCTTCAGTGTCACCTAAGATTGATATTCGATGGAAGAGGCTTTGTACCCTGATTATGGGTTCTTGATTTGTCTTACAACGTAGTATGGCCAGTGGTGAATTGTGGGGGGTTTGTCCCGGCTATGATGGTTGTTCTCGCGTATTATCAGAGAAAGTGGGTTAATGTGGACCCAGGTAAAGCTATTAGCTTAGTTTGGTGCGAGCAAGGTAGACTCGGTGTTTGTGGATGGATTAAATATGACTATGGACTCCATATGAGCTAGGCATGTTCATTTCAATATAACGCTCCTCAAGGAGGGGTGTTGGAATATCAGGTGATTGTTCCGTCTTCGTGAAATTCATGTGATATTATGATTGTGCCGTGTGAGTTATGAAATGGCTTGATAATTTCTTATGTGTTGAGGTCCCGCGTAGTGATGATGTTATGTGAGCAGGATGACTCTTAAGATTCAGAGTATATATATATATATATATATATCGCACCTAAGTTGTGCTTGAGTTTTGTAAGCATATGGCTTTATTAGTCTCCCCAGAATGGTATTATGCACTTAGCGTGCTTATGATCGATATTCAGAAATTTGTAATAGTGAGCACTTCAGCTCCGTGTATATTTCCTTACGTGAATTTTATGTCATTTGGATCAGGTGGCACGCCACCACGGTTATGTTATTTGGATCGGGTGGCACGCCACCACGGGCATGATATTTGGATCGGGTGGCACACCGCCACAGTTATGTTATCTGGACCGGGTTGCACGTCGTAACAATGTGATGATGAATTAGGTTCCTATATTTATTTCCTTGTGTTTTACTTCCTATTTTCTGGGAGAAGTTCATATCAGTTGCGTGAGTTGAATAGTCCCTTCCTGAGTCATTTCTTACCTATCATGTTTGATTTATGGCCTAGTGGCGCGGTGTGGTATCATGTGAGGCTGTTGGCCATGTTTGGGGTTATTTGTTGTCTGATCAGTTCATACTGGGTGAGACGAGATTATCAGATCAGGGATCAGTGCGATAAGGTTATGTGAAGTGTATATTAAAGAACAAATACCATTATTCAGGTTCATAATGAAGTGATGATTCTAGTCAAGATGAGGTATTCAAGGATTTGTTAACTCTGCAGTTGGGTATGAATTTCTGCGCATCTCCTCCGTCGTGGTGGTATCGACAACATTATAGCAGGATGTATGTATGTATCTTATAAGGTGCATTGAGAGCATCATATTCGTAGAATTCTGGCTATTACGGTTCAGGGAGCGTCATTGTGGTCAGATGATGGGTTATGCGGTGTATGGTGCTGATTCAACAAAGGTATGTGGTCATGTTCTCAGATATCGTGTAGTAGTTGATGCGGTGTTTATATGTTGGAAGTAGGCCTGACAAGGAATTTCAAGTGTTGGAACTAGGTTCTGAGCTTATTATATGGATAAAAGAAGATATCTTCAGATTTGATGAAGCTAATGTGCTCAATTGGGTTGTGGTAGCACGAGCAGGTGCTCGGGGTGTTAAATAGTGATTTCAGGTAACTCCAGAGCAGTTCTTAGTACGTTCGAGGACGAGCGTCGGTTTAAGTGAGGGAGAATGTAACGACCTGACTGGTCATTTTGAGCTCTAGCGCATCGTTCATCTGTTTGAGTCCGTGAGCAACTCCGTTTCAGGTATTATGACTTGTAGGCGTGGCCGGAACTGAATTTCGGAGAGTTTAGAGTGGATTTGGAAAAGAAAATTCTCCTTTCAGAAGCCTTAAGTTGGAAGAATCAACTTAGATTGGGATTTTGAGAAAACGACCTCCGAATCAGGTTTTGAAGGTTCCAACAGGTTCGTATGATGATTTCGGACTTGGGCGCATGTCCGGATCGGGTTTTGGCTAACCCGGGAGCGTTTTGACATATAATATGGAAGTCAGCATTTTTGAAGAAATTTCCTAAGTTTGGCTTGAAGTGTATTTCAGTGATGTTGATGTCTGTTTGGGATTTCGAGTATGTGAATAGCTCCATATGGTGATTCTGGAGTTAGGAGCGCGATCGGAAGTGAATTTGGATGTCCGTAGGTCATTTTGAAGTCATTCGGCTAAAGATAGAAATTTGAAGGTTTTTGAGAAATCTGACCGGAAGTGGAAGTTTTGATCTCGAGGTCGGAATGCGATTTTGGAAGTTGGAGAAGGTCCGTAATGTCGAATATGACTTGTGTGCAAAATTTGGGGTCAATCGGATGTGATTTGATAGGTTTCGGCATCGGATGTGGAAGTTTGGAAAATTCAAGTTCATAAAGTTGGGATTTGGGTGCAATTCGTGGTTTCAATGTTGTTTGATGTGATTTGAGGCCTCGAGCAAGTCCGCATTATGTTTTGGAACAAGTTGGTATAATTGGACGGGGTCCCGGGGGCGTCGGGTGGATTCCGAGTGTTTAGTGGATTAAGTTTGGGAGTTTGAAGAAGGATGAGGTTGCTGTCATCTGGTGTGACCGCACCTGCGAAGATTTGGCCGTAGGTCCGGCTATGGCACCGCAGGTACGAAGGATGGATGGTCTGGCTGGGAGTGCAGGTGCGATGGCATTTTTGCACATGCGAAGATGCAAATGTGGACAGAGGGCGCATGTGCGATTTTAGGCTGGAGTTGAGGCAGCCGCAGGTGCGGGAGATTGGTCGCACCTGCGGGAGCGCATGTGCAGAGGTAGGACCGGAGGTGCGGAATTGAGGCTGGGCAGAATGTTTTTAAACCGTGAATTGTTGGCCATTTCTTCATTTCTTCTTTGGCTTAGGCGATCTTGGGAGGCTTCAAAGAGAGGATTTCTTCATGCAATGTCAAGGTAAGTAACTCCTTTATGCTTCTAAGTTATATACAAGATTATATGCATGGATTAGGCATGGAAATTGATTGGAAATTTGGAGAATCTTAAAGAAACCTAGAAAATGGAAATTTGGATTTTTAGCCACGAATTGAGCATGAATATTTGAGTAAATTGTATATTTGAACTAGTAAAGCTATGGGTAGAATGTACCTTCGAGAAATTTCGGGTTCCAGGCACGTGGGCCCGAGGGAATTTTGGTCATTTCACCGAGCGGGGTTGGGAAATTTTATAATTTGGAATTATTGCAAATATTAGTGTATATTTTCATTGGTTTGCCGTTATTTGGATAGTTTTGGGGCGTTGTGCGTCCGTTGTAGTCGTCGGAAGGGCTTGGAAGCCGATATTGAAATTTCGGAGCGAGGTAAGTCCCCTTTCTAACTTTGTGAGGGGAATTGTCCCCCTAGGTGAATTAATAAGTACATGATATTATCTTCGGGGGCTACGTACGCACGAGGTGACGGGAGTCCGTGCGTAGCTACTATTATTCCTTGTCCGGGTAGTCTAGGACCCACTAGCATGCCTTACGTGTTGTACCTGTAATCCTGCCTGTAATACGAAATTGGTAATATAATCGAAATTGTAATTGAATATCTGAAGAAGACTAGAGTTCATTTTCTTAATTATCTAGAAAGAGAATTTATTCCTCCATGGATAATTGTGTACCTGATAGGGTTGTATTATGGAAATATCATTAAACTTGGAAAACGAGTTTCAAAACAAAGATTAAAGAGCTATATTTCATGACCCTTTAAAAAGAATTTTACCACTTTCCTGAGAAAAGGACTTTCTTGATAAAATGGGGACTTATTGTGTGGACATATGTAACTTCGGGTGCCTGAGTCGCATGTATGATTCACGGGGAGGATGACCTTCTATTTGTGTATATTCATATGAGCACCTGAGTCGCAGGTATGATTCGCGAGCAGGCTAGCCTTAGTATTTTATGTATAACCGCGTCGCATGATTGATTCTCGAGCAGGACAGATAGATGCATCTATGGTTCAGGCCGTTCAACCCTCGGCAGTGCACATTTTATGTTTATGTTGGTTCGGGCCGTCGAGCCTCGGCATTGCTTGCGCATGATATTTACTGCGTATTTGCAGTGATTTTTACATGTTTATCGGCCTAAGGAAGATTTAATGGCCAGTTATGAGGAAGGAGAATATATGTGTAAAATGTGAAATAAGTCTGATGTTTCTTATCCCGGATTATGATTTAAATTGTCAACTGAAATGACGAAGACTTAAAGTGTTAAATGTGAAAGGAGTTGATATTATTTATTCCTGAATTTTTATTAAATTGTCTATGACATTCATGTTTAGTGTCTCACTTGAATATACTAATTTGACCTCTAGCAAGTGTCTAATTCGACCTCTTGTCACTACCTCTCTGAGGTTAGGCGGGCGACTTACTTAGTACACGTTGTTTTTGTACTCATGCTACACTTGCTGTGCATTTTATTGCACAAGTACTTTTATAGCGATGTGGAGGATTGGAGACTTAGGCGAGCTGCATCATCCGGAGGCGATCCGCAGCTGACAGAGTCTCCCTCATACTGTATTACATTATTTTAAATTTCTTTGTCCACTTGTATTTCGGAAAAGCTTTGTAGAAATTGTAAAATTCTTAGAAATTGCTCATGTACTTGTGACACCGGGTTCTGGGATGTGTTGGGATATATTTGCTAAAGTGTAATATTTAAACCATTGTTTTACTTAACAGATTTTTATTTGGTTAATATGTAATAAAGTGAAGGGAAATGTTTTTTTTATTTGTTAAAACCGGGAATTATTTAAATTAATTAATGATTGGCTTGCCTGACAATTATGTCCGGCGCCATCACGACCTTATGGAATTTGGGTCGTGACAGGAGTAGCTTCGGGCTAAGTGGGGGAGTCCCACCACCTACAATTGGGTTGTAAGATTGTGTTCTCATGGGATGGCAGATTGTCGGTGTAATGGCAAGTTATTTCAGCTAAGGCATAAAGCGGTAATTGAGAATGGGACTTGATAAATATGTGCAAAAGTTAGTCCTATTGGACCAGGGTTAGGCTTTGGAAGATTCAAAATTTATGCTTAAGGCATAGACGAGTTGTTAGGGTAGTGACTCAGTCACGTGCTTCATTGAAAGGGGTGTTCATGTGCTAGAAGAGCCTTGGAGTTGAATTATTCGGGGCCAGTCAGGGTGGGTGACTCTCAATAGAGGTCCTAGCAAATTTGAAGGTTAAGAACGTGGTGTTTAAGGGTTTCAGGCAGCAGTATGATTACGAATCGAGCTTATGCAGCGTAATTCCTGAGAAAGGGAAAATAATTGGAGTGTTCTATGTTAATTTCAGCATGTAGGATAATATTGGGGGAGTGAGAGGAGTGAACTCCGGATTTGTAGAAAGATTATCAGGATGGGTATATCGGACGAAGAGGTGAATACGCACAAGGAAGGTATGAGACGGTTGGTGGGATTGAGACAGCATGGTCTTGTGAATCAAGGCCACTCGGGATGAGTGAGGATTGAGTTGTTATGAGTTGAATGGGGTTACTATTATTTCTGAGGCAATTAAGGATAATTAGAGAGAAGATGGATTGGTTAGCCATGGTTGAAATGGCACATGTACGACAGTGATCAGTTTTGTCTATGCATATGGTTTGGGTCGGTATGTGTGGGGCTTGTCGGCAGTAGTAATAGATTTCATATGGGAGCATTCGAGTGCTACGACCTGTCAGGTGTAGGCGGATCCCTGAAGGTTTATGGTGGTTCAGACCACTACTTAAGGAATTGCATGTTGGGTGACTGTGAGAATTCACTTGAGTGTTGTTATTGTCTCTTGAATTGATGGTAAGTAAGAGGTTTCTATATGATGAGGTGTTTCCCCTATTAGTGGTTCAGGAGTTATGATGGAATTCTTGCACAATCTCATATTGGCATGTTAGGTGCAGTAAATAGTGTGTAACTGGGAGTAAGAATCGAGATTTGCGGTTCGGTGTTGACAAGGATGTCATGAGCTCGGATGAGCAAGAAAAAGTGATTTTAAAGTTCAGAGTAAGCTGGTGTTATCTTCAGTGTCACCTGGGATCGATGTCTGATGAAAAAGGCTTTGTATCCTGGTTATGGGTTCTTGAATTATTTTACAGTGTTACTGTAGTCGGTGGTATGGATGTGCATACTGGTTTCCTTGTGTGGAAGGTCGTGGGAGCGTGACCACGGGATGATCGTATGAGTGTGACATGTAGTCACTTAATGGATTGTACATTGGACTGAGTATAAAGAAGTGTAATAGTGCTTATTTGAGAATTTATGCCTGGAAGGCGTTCGGTTCATTCGGTTGTGGATTGTGGGGTGTTTGGCTCGGATATGATGGTTGTTCTTGCGTGTTATGAGAGGAAGTGGGTTAATATGGACCCAGGTAAAGCTATTAGCCTTGTTCGATGCAAGCAAGGTAGACTCGATGTTTGTGGATGGATTTAAATATGATTATGGGCACCGTATGAGTCAGGCGTGTTCATTTAGGTATAGAGCTCCTCAAGGAGGGGTGTTGGAACATCAGGTGTTGTTCCGTCTTCGTCAAATTCATGTGATATTATGATTGTGTCGTGTGAGTTATGAAACGACTTGATAATTTCTTACGTGTTGAGGTCTCGCGTAGTGATGATGTTATGTGAGCAAGATAGCTCTTGAGATCTAGAGTGAATATATATATCACACCTCAGTTGTGCTTGAGTTTTGTAGCATATGGCTTTATCAGTCTCCCTAGGATGGTATTATGCACTTAGCGTGCTTATGATCGATATTCAGTAAATTGTAACATTGAGCGATTCATATCCGTGTATATTTCCTTATGTGAATTTTATGATGGGATCAGGTGGCACACCGTCACGGGTATGTTATTAGGATCAGATTGCACGCCGAAACAGTGTGATGATGAGTACGGTTCCCTATATCTATTTTTCTTATGTTATACTTCCTATTTTATGAGGAAAGTCCATATAAGTTGCGTGAGTTGAGTAGTCTTTTCCAGAGTCATTTCTTTGTGTATCATGTTCGAGTTATGGCCTATTGGCGCATTGTGGTATCATGTGAGACTGTTGGTCATGTCTGGGATGATTGGTTGTCTGAACAGTTCATACTGGGTGAGACGAATTTTTGGATCAGGGATCCAGTGCGATAAGGTTATGTGAAATACGTTAAAGGATAGCAAAGATATGCAGTCATGTTCTGGTATATCGTGTGGTAGTTAATACGGTGTTTATATATTGGAACTAGGTCTGGTAAAGAAATTTTAGGTGTTGGAACTGGATTCTGAGCTTATTATATGGATAAAAGAAGAAATCTTCAGATTTGATCAAGCTAATGTACTCAACTGGGTTGTGGTAGCACGGGCAGGTGCGCGAAGTGTTAAACAGTGAATTTAAATAACTCTAGAGCAGTTCTTGGCACGTTCGAGGACGAACGTCTGTTTAAGTGGGGGAGAATGTAACGACCCGACTAGTCGTTTTTGAGCTCTAGCGCGTCGTTCAGCAGCTTGAGGTCATGAGCAGCTCCGTTTCAGGTATTATGACTTGTAGGTGTGGTCGGAACTGAATTTCGGGAAGTTTAGAGTTAATTTGGAAAGAAAATTCTCATTTCAGAAGCCTTAAGTTGGAGAAATTGACTAAGATTGAAATTTTGAGTAAACGACCTCCGAATCGGTATTTGAAGGTTCCTGCAGGTTCGTATGATGATTTCGGACTTGGGCGTATGTCCGGATCGGGCTTTGGATAACCCGGGAGCGTTTCGTCGTATCTTGTGGAAGTCAGCATTTTTGAAGAAATTTCCTAAGTTTGGTTTGAAGTGAATTTCAGTGATATTGATGTCCGTTTAGGATTATGAGCCCGGGGATAGCTCCGTATGGTGATTCTAGAGTTGGGAGCGCGATCGGAAGTGAATTCGGATGTCCGTAGCTCATTTTGAAGTCATTTGGCTAAAGATAGAAATTTGAAGGTTTGTGAGAAATTCGACCGGAAGTGGAAATTTTGATATCGGGGTCAGAATGTGATTCTGGAAGTTGGAGCAGGTCCGTAATGTTGAATGTGACTTGTATGCAAAATTTGAGGTCAATCGGACGTGATTTGATGGGTTTCGGCATCAAATGTAGAAGTTGGAAATTTCAAGTTCTTAAAGTTTGAATTTTAGTGCGATTCATGGTTTCGATGTTGTTTGATGTGATTTGATGTCTCGAGCAAGTCCGCATTACGTTTTGGAATAGGTTGGTGTAATTGGACGGTGTCCCGGGGGCCTCGGGTGGATTCTGGGTGGTTAACGGATCAAGTTTTGAGTTTGAAGAAGTGCTGAGATTGCTGTCATTTGGTGTGACCGACCTGCGAGGCTTTGGCCGCAGGTGCGACTTTGGCACCGTAGGTGCGAAATTTTTGTGGCTTGGCTGGCGACATAGGTGCGATGCAATTTCTGCACCTGCGAAGGCGCAGATGCGGACAATGGGGCGCATGTGCGAGTTTTGGCTGGAGCTCAGGAGGCCGCAGGTGCGGGCGTTTGGGCGCACCTGCGGGAGCGCAGGTGCGAATATTGGATCGAAGGTGCGAAAATAGGCCTGGGCAGAATGTTTTAAAACCAAGATTCTTGGCTCATTTTCTCCCATTTTTTCTTTGGTTTGGACGACTTTGAGGAGCTTCAAGAGGGATTTTCATCATGCATTACTAGGTAAGTAATTTCTTCATGTTTTTAAGTTAAATACAAGGTTTATGCATGGAATTAGACATGGAAAATAGTAGGAAATTGGGAATTTTGAAGAAAACCTAGAAAATGGGTAATTTGGATTTTTACCACGAATTGAGCATGAATATTTGAGTAAATTGTAGATTTGAGCTAGTAAAGCCACGGGTAGAGTTTATCTTCGAGAAATTTCGGATTCCGGGCACGTGGGCCCGAGGGCATTTTGGTCAATTCCTCGAGCGGAGTTGGGAAATTATATAATTTGAATTGTTGCAAATATTAGAGTATATTTTCATTGGTTTGTCGTTATTTGGATAGTTTTGGGGCGTTGTGCGTCCATTGGAGTCGTCGGAAGGGCTTGGAAGCCGGTTATGGAATTTCGGAGCGAGGTAAGTCTCCTTTCTAACTTTGTGAGGGGGAATTGTCCCCCTAGGTGAACTAATTAAATATGTGCTATTATTTTCGGGGGCTACGTACACTTGAGGTGACGGGAGTCGGTGCGTAACTACTAATATGCTTATGTCCGGGTAGTCTAGGACCCACAAGCATGCCTTACTGTTGTACTTGTGCCCTTGCCAGTATTATTAGACCGCTAATATGATCGAAATAGTAATTGAATACCTAAGAAGACTAGATTTCATTTTTCTTAATCATCTAGAAAGAGAATTTATTCTTCCTTGCTTAATTGTGTTCTGGCCAGATTTGTAATATTTGAAAAACCTCGTCAGACATGCTAATATTAGACTGATAATGCTATTGAATTGGTAATTTATTTCCTAAGAAGGCTAGAGTGTACCTTTATTAATCATTTAGAAAGAGACTTGATTTCCTCTGTGGATAATTGTATACCTAACAAGGTTATAGTATTTAATATTATTAAACTTGGCAAATGAGTTTCAAAACAAAGATTTAAATGCTATATTTCGTGTTCCTTTAAGAAGAATTTTACCACTTTCCTGGGTAACTGCTTTCTTGATAAAAATATGGACTTATTTTGTGAATATGTGTATCTATGGGTGCCTGAGTCGCATGTATGATTCGCGAGCAGGATAAACCTGTATATATGTATAACCGCGTCGCATGATCGATTCACGAGCGGGGCAGATAGATGCATCTATGGTTCGAGCCGTTCGACCCTCGACAGTGCACAGTTTATTACTGTTGGTCCGCGCCGTTCGACCCTCGGCATTGCTTGCGCATGATATTTACTGTGTATTTGCTGTGATTTTACCTGATTACTGGCCTGGAAATTTTAAGTTGTCGACTGAAATGACAGAGATTTAAAGTTATTAAAATTTTGGAAGAAGTTGTTTTTTCCTGTTGGTTATTTGTTATTTGATTAAATCATCCATGTTTGATTATTGTTATTGAAATGACGAAGATTTAAAGTGTTAAATGTGGAAGGGTTGATATTATTTATTCCTGATTTAATAAATTTCCTATAACCTCTCTGAGGTTAGGCGGGATACTTACTGAGTACACGTTGTTTTCGTACTCACGCTAAACTTGCTGTGTATTTTATTGCACAGGTACTTTCATAGCGATGTGGCTGGCTTGGAGACTTATGTGAGATGCATCATCCGGAGGCGACCCGCAGCCGATAGAGTCTCCCTCATATTGTATTTATTTTCATTTTAAATTCCTTGTCCAATTTGTATTTCAGACAAGCTTTGTAGTATTTGTGAAATTCTTAGAATTTTCTCATGTACTTGTGTTACCGGGTTCTAGGATGTGTTTTATAAAAATGGTATATCAAACTGTCGTATTTACTTAGCGGATTTTACTCAGTTATTATGTAATAAAGCGAAAGGTAATGATTTCAAATATGCTAAAACAGGAAGTTTAACTTAACCATTTAATGATTGACTTGCCTGACAGTGGTGTCTGGCGCCATCACGACCTTATGGATTTTGGGTCGTGACATCCTTCGTGCGGGTACCTCACACTTAGTTCCAACCATCTGGTTTGCTATAGCATTCTTCCAATGGCTTTGCATTCCATGCTCCTAAAAAAAAATCAAAAATCGACACTACAAGAATAATACAATAATAAAAATAAATAAAATAAAATAAATGAATAATAAAAAATAAAGTTGGGTTGCCTCCCAACAAGCGCTTGATTTAACGTCGCGGCACGACGTGAATCACTTTTTGCCTCCACCTCGAGCTTATGAATTGAACCCCAAGTTTTGATTCAAGCTTATGATTATGGTCATGGGGCGGTGGAACGAATCTAACTGGCCCAAGGAAATAATGTAGTATTCTGCACTCCTTAGCCTTTGTATGAGGTATGTAATCCTGACTTTCTAGCAAGAAGAATTCCAGAATATATGCACCTTGTTCCTCATTCCTTGACTCCTCAATTGGTTCGGATGACTCTATTTCCATATCATCATCCAAACATAATGTGGAAAAATGCTTGGAGTGTGGACCAATGCACTCAAACACATGAACTTCAGGACTTTCAACATCCTCAACATCAATGATACTAGAGTCAACAAAATTTATATCCTCAAAGTCCTTGGCGGGCTCTAGTCTCACTTCTTCAACATCGACATCCTTAAATTGTAGTTGGCTAGGTTGTTGATGTTCTATTTTGACCTCCCCAATTAACACCTCAAATTCATGCTCTTCTTGTGTTGGCCCATGTAACTGAATGGGTTTTGAAAATTGACCAATGTTGACAAGATGAACTAGGTCCATCAAATCATACACACCTGAACGGATCAGTTGGCACAAGAATCGTACAAGACTAGGAGATATCAGTGATTGCTGAGTATCAAAGAACTAAGAGGATGTCTCCTAATACAAAAAGATTGCAAACTGATGTAGATGAAAGAATTTGAATTCAGCAAGGACAAAAACAAAGGAAGGAGGTTGAGTTTGATAAGAAGTTGTTCTCCCAGGTAGAATCGGTCCAGAACTCAACAACTGACTTTATAAATACTCAAAGTATTACTGCTGAAACTACAAAGGCTAAATTGAATCAAGTTCTGTAAGCAAAATTCCCAGGTTATTTGCAAGCAGAAGTATTGTGCAAAGACTACAGTTCAACTAGAAGAAACAGTTCCATTCGTTTATCATTGAGTCTAGTTGGGTGTAATAGGAGTTTTAACATTGTATCTTTTCAGCTTTCTTAGAAGCAGATTGCAATAGGTACACACTGTTCAAGTTAGAGTTAGCTTGGCGTTTGTAGAAATTAGCTAGAGGCTAGTTGATACAAAGAGGATTAGAGTTAGTCCTAGGATTACAAAAGAGTTTATTTTGTAGGTCCGTTTTAGCTCAGAGTTTTTAGTGAAGTGTTTGAGCAAATCCTACTGAGGAGTAGGTCGTGGTTTTTTCACCTTTAGAGCCAGGTGTTTTTCCATGTAAAAATATCTCTGTCTTTACTTTACTGCTTTATTATTCCGCAAATAGTAGTAAGTAGTACACCTAGAAGAACCAAGTTCTTCTTAGACAACAATCAAAAATTGGGTACTGCACAATTAACTTATAATATTGTGTAGTATTGACGTCTAAAACATCAATTGGTATCAAAGTAGGTTATCCTTGAAAAGGCTAACACCTTGGAAAAGATCAAGATGAGTGCACCAACTGGGAACTGGGAAGGTCAATCAACTACAAGACTACCACTCTTCAACGATCAGTACTATTCTTGGTGGAAGAATAGAATGAAGGACCAACTTATTGGAGAGGACTATGAACTCTGGGACATAGTCATTGATGGACCACTTGCAACAATGAAGAAAACTGCTGAAGGTGAAGATGTACCTAACACTAGGGCTGATTGCACGACTGAAGATCTGAAGAAATGTGAGAAGAACGCCAAAGCAAAGAAATGGCTAGTGTGTGGATTAGGACCAGATGAATACAGTAGAATCCAAAGCTGCACCACTGCCAATCTCCTAGGAAAGCAAGATCACTGCTATCCGGGAATCCAAAAATATGGCAACCCTTAGACTGGATGAGCTGATTGGGGACCTCACTACCTATGAACTCAGAAGGCAAACCATGAAGATGGATGACCCAAAGAAGGAGAGAAGTATAGCACTGAGGATCACTGAGGGAGCTGATCTGGAGGAAGATGAGATGGCCATGATAACCAAAGAATTAAGAAACTTTCTCATGAGGAAGAAGGGCATTTCCAGGGGAGGAAACTCCAACAAGGCAAAGGCACCAGAAAGGTCAGCTAATGAGGGATGCTATAAATGTGGCAAGACTGACCATCTCATTAAAAACTATCCTCAGTGGGAAGTAGAGTGGAAAAAAGAAATATATGAGAGAAGGAACATGAGGAAGGAACAGGTTCAACCCAAGACAAACACAACAAAAGCTATGGTTGCTGCTTGGGGGGAAAGTTCAGATGAAGAATCAGAAGATGGTGAGACAGAAGATCAGGCTCTCATGGCAATTGGAGAATCTGATGAGGAGACTTATGAAGAACCAGAGGTAAGTATCTCACAACTTAAAACTAAAATAAAGTTTTTATCTAAGGAGAAACTCTTTGAGTTGCTACTTGACTTCATAGATGATTCTGAGGAAACAACCAAAGAAAAAGATCAACTATCTAAAGAGTGTGAAATTCTAAAAAGCAAAATGCATGATCTGAAAAGAAAAACACTGTCTTGATGAACCCAGTTCATCCACTCGAAACTGAAATTCTAGAGCTAAAATCTGAAAACTTAAAGTTAAGACTAGGATCCAGTAAAAAGATAGTTGATCACTCTCATGTCATGTTAGAAGAAAACATAGGAAATTAAAAGATAAGATGTATTCCAAGGACGAGCAAATAAGAACTCTTAATGAACAACTTGGCAAAGTCAAACATGAATTAGATCAAACTTGTAAATAGAACAAATCATCTGATGCCTTGATATGGCTTCAAGAGAATCACAGTAGCAACAGAAGAGGGATTGGTTTTGGGATTCAATTGCCTAAGTGGGATCCCAAAAGCAAGTATCTCACTCTCCCTGAAAATAAAATCTGCACCCATTGTGGGAAGACTGGTCACTATAAATATGAGTGTGCTGTAAAAGAGAAGGCCAATCAAAAAAATGAGAGATTCATTAAAAAAAAAAACTGGCTACCAAACTGGTCCAAAAAAAATCTGATTCATCCAGTCTCTCATAGAAAAGGACCCAAACTAGTTTGGTTTCTTAAAACTAACCTCTGATTTCCTTTTGTAGGTTCAAGTGAGAGGAGGCAGCCAAATTTGGTACTTGGATAGTGGCTGCTCAAAACATATGACTGGGAACATGGAACAGTTCCTTTCACTTGAAAGTCTCAAAGGAGGAAATGTCTCCTTTGGAAACGGAAAGAAAGGTGAAATCATTGGGGTTGGTAAAGTAGGTAAGGATGATACACGATCTATTGAACATGTGTATCTCATCGATGGCTTGAAATATAGTCTAATCAGTGTATCACAACTATGTGACAGAGGTAACCTGGTTGCTTTTACTTTCACAAAATGTTTTGTGATCAACCTGCTTACTGACAAGATTGTTTTGCGGGGAAAGATAATGAATAACATCTATGCCATAGATTTGTCCACACTATCTGCAAATGAACTCACTTGTTTAAGTGTGTTGGACAGTGATCCCCTCCTGTGGCACAAACGACTTGGTCATGCAAGTCTAACTCAGCTTAACAAACTAGTCTCTAAGGACTTAGTGGTAGGACTTCCTAACATTAAGTTCAAGGAAGACAAAGTTTGTGAGGCATGTGCCAGGGGGAAGCAGGTAAGGTCCTCTTTCAAAAGCAAGAAAATGGTCAGTACCACCAAGACACTGGAACTGGTTCATATGGATCAATGCGGTCCTATGAGCACTTTAAGTAGAGGTGGTAAGAGATATGTGATGGTGCTATTTGATGATTTATCAAGGTTCACTTGGACCTTATTCCTGTCATCTAAGGATGAAGCATTTGATATGCTCACATTATTTATTAAGAAAATTCAAAATCAATTGGGACATCAACTGGCATCAATAATATCTGACCATGGTACTGAATTTCAGAATATTAAGTTTGTTGAGTTCTGTGATGAACATGATGTTAATCATAATTTTTCTGCTCCTAGAACCCCACAGCAAAATGGGGTTGTTGAAAGGAAGAACAAAACTCTTGAAGACATGGCAAGAACCATGCTTCTATCAAGCAAACTACCTCATAGCTTCTGGGCAGAAGCAATTAACACTGCATGTTACATTATTAATAGATGCATGACCAGATCTCTAGTAGAGAAAAATCCCTATGAATTACTAAAGGGGAGAAAGCCCAACATATCCCATCTTAGGGATTTTGGATGCAAGTGTTATGTGCATAATAATGGCAAAGATTCTCTAGGAGAATTTGATCCCAGAAGTAATGAGGGAGTGTTCTTGGGATATTCTACACATAGCAAAGCTTATAAAATATACAATAAAAGAACTATGTGTGTAGAAGAAAGTGTACATGTTGTCTTTGATGAAACTAACACTTAATCTGAGAGACAGGAACCAGAAGATGAGGAGCTTGGACTGGTGAGGAGAAATGACTACATTGAAGCACCTATGGCAGATGGAACAGGTGATGGACCAGGTTAAACAACCCCACACAACTTGACAGGGGGAATTCTACATGGAAATACCGGCCCTGATCCTGTTCCACAACTGCAAAATAACGTGGAGCAATCCAGATGGATGTAAAGATCAGTAATTGGCACCAAGTGGGTTTTCAGGAAAAAGCTCGATGAAGATGGAACTATTATAAGAAATAAGGCTAGACTGGTTTTTCAAGGATACAACAAAGAAGAGGGAATTGACTATGATGAGACCTTTTCTCCTGTTGCAAGATTGGAGGCAATCAGACTTCTTATAGCATTCGCTGCACACATAGAATTCACTCTTCATCAGATGGATGTAAAGAGTTCCTTTCTTAATGGCTATTTGAAGGAAGATGTATTTGTAAAACAACCTCCTGGTTTTGAAAGTAAAGAGTCACCTAATCACGTATATAAACTTGACAAGGCTCTCTATGGTGTCAAGTAAGCGCCTAGAGCTTGGTACGAGAGATTGTCAAAATTCTTGCTGGAACATGGGTACAAGCAAGGCAAGATAAACAATACTTTGTTCCTAAAGGAGAAGGGAAAATATCTTCTGATTGTACAAATATATGTTGATGATATCATATTTGGGGAAACTACTGAAAAGCTTAGCAAGTAATTTGCTACATTAATGGGGAGTGAATTTGAAATGAGTATGATGGGTGAACTAACCTTCTTCTTAGGTTTGCAGATCAAACAAACTCCACATGGCACAATGATACATCAACAGAAGTATGTGAAAGAACTCCTCAAGAAATTCAAAATGGAGGAGTCAAAGGAGATAGATACCTCAATAGCCACAACTACAAAATTGGATGTGGATGAACCTGTTTCATCCGTTGATCAGAAGACATACAGAGGGATGATTGGGTCTTTACTCTATCTTACTACAAGTAAACCTAATATAGTGTTCAGTGTGGGACTATGTGCTAGGTTTCAAGCCAATCCAAAGGAGTCCAACCTTACTACAGTAAAAAGAATTTTAAGATATCTGAAGGGCACCACTGATCTGTGCCTTTGGTATCCTAAAGGTAGTAATTTTGACCTTGTAGGATATATAGATGTTGATTATGCAGGTTTCCTGGTTGACAGGAAAAATACTTCAGGGATGACTCACTTTTTGGGCTCCTGCCTTGTCTCTTGGGCCACCAAGAAACAAAATTCAGTAGCCTTGTCTACTGCTGAGGCTGAATATGTAGCTGCAGCCTCTTGTTGTGCCCAGTTGCTGTGGATCAAGCAACAACTCTTGGACTTTGGTATAGATGTGGGATGCATTCCTATTCACTGTGATAACACTAGTGCAACCAGTATGACTAAGAACCGAGTTCATCGCAAGAGAACCAAGCACATAGATGTTAAGCACCATTTCCTAAGGGATAACTATGAAAAAGGAATGATCTTAATCGAATTATGTGCTACTAATCATCAAATTGCTGATATATTTACCAAATCATTGAGTAGGGAGCATTGTGAGAGAAACATGCTTGAATTAGGGATGATTTAAATCACCTAATTGAAAAACCAGAATTGAAAAAAAAGGTTTTTTCTTGGCTAGAAAATTTTAATTAGGTACGTAATCAGATTAATCATTGCTCAGTACTATGTCTTTATTGCCATACTCTTATGCCATGTATTAATATGATTCCCTAGTCACTAATGATCTTTCTCTATCTTTGTGAATTGAGGCAAAATAAAGATTTTTAACAGGATAAACCTGGTTCATCCATGCTAGGTTACATGACTGACAAGGTACGTTATCATATCCATACATGTATTAATTCAAGTATAGTCATACATGAGCAGGATCTATCCATTTATGGTTCAAATTCAATTCTCGTACTTACCCAAATATTGAACCAGTTTCAAGAAGTCCCGTCTCAATTAATTAGCCTAGTTTTAGGGGGAAAGTAACTGTCTAATCAATGTCAAATAACTAATAGTTCTTAATCGATTAGGATCCTACTTGGTTAATAAACTTATGATGAAATCTCCCCAGCCAGAAGTTATAAATAGACCATCATTACTCATTGTGCATAAAACACCAGACGAACCTTGTTCAGCTCACTCAACTCAAAATCCCCACTGTCTTTTATTTTGTTCTCTCACTAACCAAATCAAAATTATGTCGTCTCCTCCACCAGCTTCTTCTAATTCATCCCCAAACAGAGTTTATGATGGGGGAAAATATGAATCTAATTCAAACTCTCCCTCAGTATATAGTTCCGAGTCTCCTGAAAAATCATCATCCCCAGAACATTCTACAATCCCTGAACCCATACCAAACCCTACCCCAGCCCACAAAACCCATCGTGTTAAGGTTTTTGCACGTAAATCTATGGCTTCTGGTTCAAGAGCAAAATTCTTGGAAGAATTGTTACGTGCTGAGGAAGGCTCTAAACCAGAATCATCCAATGATTCATTTAAATCAGCAAATGAAGACGAAGCACCTGGTTCATCCAGTGCTGAGAAAGGTAATACTGAAGTTACCTCTGATGTAAATTTTGCTGAGAATCGATTTGTGTTGGTAGGTTCTGTGGTGGATGTGGAAGTGCCAAGAAAGCAAAGAAAATTTGGGAAAGATAAAAAACTTGAGAACGAGGGTGAAGTAGACGTGATGGTATCCGGGGAGAATGGTACCACGCTTACAATTTGTGGCCCCATTCTTGAAAATCTTGAAAAAGATGTCATGGTTGTAGGGGGAACTACTGAAGTTGAGGAAGCTGCTGCTGGGCTGGAGAAGTTGATGAAGGAAACAGATGAACATGTTTCTTCTGGGGAAGAAACTTTGGTTGAAAGACTAAAGAAGCTGGGGGACTCATACAACCCCAAGAAGAGAAGGACTCCAAAGTCCAGAAAGTCTAAAGCCTCAGTTCCTTCAAAGAAAAGGAAGACTGTTGATTCTGTTGGTGTACATGTTCCTAGGGTACGTGCGACGAGAAATACTGTACGAGAAGAGGAGGAAAAATTGGAAAAAGCTCTGCAAGAGATCAAAAGAAAGAAGGCAGAGAAGGGGAAAGCAAAGGTAGGGGAGCCTGTTGTTGTTGACGACGAAGAGTGGTTGGACCTGGTCCAATAAGAAGAGGAGGCTGCTCCAGTGGTTACCAAGACTCCCAAACCCAAAAAGGCTAAGACTTCTTCAAAGAAGTCAGCTACTGTGTCCATCACCACTGGAGTACTGCTTCAAGGACAATGTCTAAGATAAAGAAGGTGAAGAAAGTACAGATTATTGAAAGGGATGATGATCCAGAATGGAGTGGAGAGGAAGAGAAGGAGGTTGGAGAAGTGTCTACTGACAGAGTTGCCATGTTTGGCAAGAGAAAAATCTTGAAAGGGAAATTATTGAAGGATTTGGAGGAGCCTGGAATGAGGTATTTATTGGATTTTCTGGCAGCACAGGGCTGGAAGGACATGGTCCTTCGTATGGAAGGCAGGCTGGTCAGAAATGAGATTGTGGAGTTCATGGGGAATGCCACAGTCATTGGAGGTAGGGTTACCTCATTGGTCAAGGGAGTTGAAGTCTCCTTTGATGCTCAAGAACTGTGAGTCATTCTAAACATTCCAGCTGAGGGTTATGAAGACTACACGAGGCAGAGATGGACGTGTTTAGATGGAATGGCCTCAGCTCTTAATATCACCAGATTCTTCTGCGACAATATGAAGGAGATTGAACCTAGGGCTGTGTGAAAGAGTGAGATGAAGCCTGAGCATAAGCTGTTCTTTAAATTTGTGATCAGGTTCCTGCTGCCCAGACAAGAACGTAGACACACTGCTAACTACATGGATTTAACCTTTATGGAGTGTCTGTACAGAGGCGAGCAGATTAATTGGCCAGCTTTTATCATCCAGCTCTTGGACAGAGTGGTGAATGGCACCAAAGCGCATGCGATCCCTTCTGGCTTTATTTTGACTGCCGTTCTTGCTCATTTTGGAGTTCCTACAAAGAAGGCTGAGATGGCTACTACTAAGGATTTCTTTGGGAAGGACACTCTGCTGTCTTGTGATTATACTGTCAATGCCCCGGCAGATGAACTTGGTTCATCTCGAAAGCTACCAATCAACAACAAGGTTCGTACTCTGGTGCAAGAAAGCGAGTTAAAGGATATGGAGCTCCTTCGATTGAGGTCTCGCTTAATTGAGGTGGAAGCTGAGCGTGATGCTCTCAAAGCTGAGTTAGCAAAGGAAAATGAGAAAAATAAAGGTGTTTTACACCAAATGCTGTCCCTTCTACAAACCAAGAACCCAACCTCATCTGCACCCTCCCAGCCTTAGGAATGTCCAGTGCTACCCCCTCCAAACCTATCAAGTGTCCAGTTCGGGACAATGTCTAGTTTTTGTTTCAGTTTTTATTCTATTTTTCTCATGTTTTGGTTGTCTTTGATTTTAATCTATTTTGGTGCTGATCATCCTTGTGAATCAATGAAAGCTTGTTGTTTTGAAAAATGTCTCAATTTATTATTTAGCTTACATTATTAGTTTCTTATGATGATTAATCATGTTTGCACCTGCAGTTGCCTAAATTGGCCATGAGTGAGAATTAAAAACTGGTAAGTATCATTTTGCAACTTTTCGATGATGCCAAAATGGGGAAGATGTGTTGTGATTTTCAAAAAGTGATATTTATAACCTAATGAACCTGGTTCTCAATGATTAATGCTTAAAAATATACGAAGTGTTTGAAGTGTATATAGGATAAAAGTACAGAGTTTGTCATCATCAAAAAGGGAGAATTTGTTGGCCCATGTCACTGAATGGGTTTTGAAGATTGACAAATGTTGACAAATGTTGACAAAATGAACCAGGTCCATCAAATCATACACACCTGAAGGGAGCGGTTGGCAAAAGAATCGTACAAGCATAGGAGATATCAGTGATTGCTCAATATCAAAGAACTAAGAGGATGTCTCGTAATACGAAAAGATTGCAAACTGATGTAGATGAAAGAACTTTAATTCAGCAAGGACAGAAACAAAGGAAGGAAGTTGAGTTTGATAAGAACTTGTTCTCCCAGGTAGAATCGGTCCAGAACTCAACAACTGACTTTATAAATACTCAAAGTATTACTGCTGAAACTGAAAACACAAAAAGGACGCACAAAGGCTAAATTGAGTCAAGTTCTGTAAGCAAAATTCCCAGGTTATTTGCAAGCAGAAGTATTGTGCAAAGACTACAGTGCAACTAGAAGAAACAGTTCCATTCGTTTATCATTGATTCTAGTTGGGTGTAATAGGAGTTTTAACATTGTATCTTTTCAGCTTTCTTAGAAGTAAATTGCAATAGGTACACACTGTTCAAGTTAGAGTTAGCTTGACGTATGTAGAAATTAGCTAGAGGCTAGTTGATACAAAGAGTATTAGAGTTAGTCCTAGGATTACAAAAGAGTTTATTTTGTAAGTCCGTTTTGGCTCAGAGTTTATAGTGATGTGTTTGAGCAAATCCTACTGAGGAGTAGGTCGTGGTTTTTTCACCTTTTGAGCCAGGTGTTTTTCCACGTAAAAATATCTGTGTCTTTACTTTACTAATTTATTATTCCGCAAATAGTAGTAAGTAGTACACCTAGAAGAACCAGGTTCTTCTTATTAGACAACACTCGAAAATTGGGTACTGCACAATTAACTTATAATATTGTGTAGTATTGACATCTAAAACATCATCTTGGCTACTATCCTCAATATTGACATGTTGAGCATTAAAAGCTCCAACCACTTGACTCAATTGAGCCTCCAACTTGCGAATAGTTGCCTCTTGCCTTTCTAGATGAAATTGTTTCTCATTATTTTGTTCCAGAAGGAACTTTAACATATCATTGATCTCCTTCAGGTCTGCATCCCCAGGTTCTTTGTTCCTATTAACTTCACAATAAAAGGTAGAACCATCACAGAAAGGGGTTGGGGGAAGATAAGAAATATAAGCACAACCATAAAATTGACCATTTTGACCACCACACATATCACACACATTCCACACATAAGATTGAGTTGGTGCACATAACTCGCTCTCGAGAATATTTTGATAATTTTGTCCTGGGTGGTGTCCTCCACAATACGCATAACGAGGATCAAAAGTAGAATTGCCAACATCCATATTCTCATAGTTCCATGATGCCATGTTTTTCAAATTAACAAATAAAACTAAAATAAAGAAAATAAAAATTAAATACTGAAAAAAAATTCAAATTTGAAACCTAGCAATATGTACACCTACAACTACACTGTTAGTTCCCCGTCAACAGTGCCAAAATTTGATCACGCCAAACTCTAGTCCTAAAAATGACAAACGATCGCTACAAATATAATCCAGTATAAAATTCCGGAGTCGAATCCCACAGAGAACTAAGGTTTTGCTATAATTGTTGAATATTGCTAAGAAACACAAGTCCAAACAATTTCCTAATTATAGAGATTATAAAATTTATTTCTAACTAATTAACTAACAACAATTATAAAAGCAGTATAATTATCAACTAACAAGGATGAAATTTGGGACAGAACTAAGGAGGTCTAAAGTTATGATTTCCCCAAATGTTGGAATCCTTCCCGCTATGTTCACTACAATTTTGCTTATGTATTCTCTACTGATATTGAGCCCTTTAGGTGCCGTAATTCTCTCTCGAGCAACTACAATAATTTACTAGACATATTCTCTCGAACTACACTTGTTGGCTTTATCTAACCGCTCATTATGACCACGTCAAGGCTTTGTTATTTCTAAACCTACCTTTAAACCTGCTGTATTGATTTCTCACATACGTTAGGAGTGACGTTGTTCAACAACCACCTAAACATGTATCCTGTCTCAAGCAACACATAATAAATAGGCACAGTCAATCGATGTCCATCCAATCAACATCAATAAACACATAGTTGAACAAGTAGAGAAATCCAATGGCTCAATTATATAAAAACATAACAAGAATTTTATCCTACAAAAGGTTCCATCAAAACCCTAGATAACAAATTAGTTATTCATAATAGTATGTAAAACTACAATACTAGAAGTCATAACCAACAATGAAAAATAGGAAGAAGAAGGAAAAACTCGTAGAATAATTTCCCGCGTTGCTCCTATTGTGCCTCTACCTCCTTAGGTCGAATTTGTGTCAAAAGTATGTCCAACCTGTCCAATCTCCTCAAAATACCGTTTTCCATGTATATATACCAATTAGGGTCTAGCCCAAACAATTATACTTTTCCTACACGAAAAAGGATGATTTTCTGTCCTGGAGTAGCAGGGCCGCGCTACGCCCGCGCTAGTGGCCGCGCACATCGAAAAGTTTCTGCCCCATTTGCGCGTCAGGTCCGCGGTCACGGTTTCGACTGTGTTTTTCACCCTGTTCTATTTTTAATTTTGAAAAACGTAAAACATGTAAGTTGTAGACATTTTAGGTATATTTCTAACCATATATTATATAGCCAAAATGGAGTTCGGAGAAAATAGTTATGTCTATTTTACTAGAAAGTGCGTAATATACCTCCTCGAGTCTTCGTTTGTTCTTACCTATCAAATTTGACCCCTGAACATGATCCCGTCTTAATTCCTTGGGATTTTACTCAAACTTCAAATCTCCAAATCACTTGAATTTATTCCATAACATCCATATAGCTCGGAATCACTCCTACAAAGCATAAAACACACAATTAGTGCAAAACACTAGCGATTAAATCTCAAACTCAATTAAAGTGCAGAAACTAGAGTGTAATAAGCGACTAAAATACGCAATTATAGCCTATAATTAACACCCCACACTTAAAACATTGCTCGTCCTCGAGAAATCAAATTACACTTTTTATAGACACGACCTTTTTAAGAAATTCTCCTAACTCATCACACCAAGAATATTTAAAATAGACTAAGCACAAAAGCGCAACATCTTCACCTCAAGATTTGACTCACAAGTAACACGCATTATTCACAACTCACCCACTTACTCTAACATAGAGGTCACTGACATTACCTTTCCTTCATGAATCAAGTGCCCTCACACAACAAAAGAGAGTAGTTCCACACAATAAACTTTAAAGAACACTTAGGAACTCAAGATAGAAAGAATTCACTCACTCTCAGAAATAATATTCATGTGCCACAAAAGATGCACCATAGGTTTTCCTGTAGTGTACTACTCTACTAATTGAGCTCATTCAGTCTAGGATCAAGTAGGACTTTATTTGGTTGTAATGTAGGCTGCGGGACGGGTATGATACATTTAGATATAAGAGTAACTACACCTCCCTAAGCACTTTAATACATATACTTTAACATTTAAACCCCATATTTATGTCAAACCAAACTCCATCTTCACATCAATGTATATTACCCCATACTTCTTTAAGCACAATTACATCAAGAGCCACCACTTATCAAGGATATTTTTTTTCCACAACAATAAAACTTTTTTTTTATTTTCTTTCTTTCTCTTTTATTTTATAATTTTTTTTATTTAAGTGGCTCTTACTTTTTGAAAAAATACACCTTTCTCCTTATTTCATTAGTTCCACTCAAAAGTCAAACCAACCACCCCACACTTTAACTTTTACACAATTCATAACACTTCAAGTGCTCATGATAGGTTAGAAGGTTCAAATAGATGGTTAATTCAAACAAAATGGGTAAGGCTTGTAATGTGGTTGCCAAAGAAACAGGATTACAGGCTCAAAGGGGTTAACAACGATACATAACAATTAGGCGGGTAGATATACATATAGCTCAACAAAGAAACGCCTATATCACTTCCAAGTCTGAACAAAATTACTATTTTGCTTTGCAAACACACGGGGAAAGTTCTTGGCATCAAATGCAATACATAGAATAACACACAAATCTCTCAAACAAATGGCACTCAACTCACTCAGGATTGGATTTATCAAGACACTCTAGTCAAAGCAGTTAAACAAATTTAAAATCATACAATTTAAGGTACTTATACAAGAGTCAAAAAACTGAGCCTAAGCGTCACAACCAATATACTCACTATTCTCAAGGCATAACAAAGTCAAGAGATATTGCTTCAATTCAAAACACAATACAATGACACTTATTCCTAAAAAAAACTAACTACACTGGTTCAAACAAAACCCCTGGAAAAGAACCGTGGCACAAAGAGAAACCAAGGGGGAATTGCTACACTACCTAAAAAAAGAAAATCTTTTTTTTTCTTTAGACTTAAAATCCCTCAAGAAAATTGTCTAATAGATCCATCGTCGGTAAAAGTCCAATCTTTTCTATTTTTGTAAAAATAATATAAAATATTCATTTAAACTAACACAACTAAATTAGCATGGAAAGTCACCCACACGATCTCCTCACCCCACACTTAAAATTGTGCATTGTCCCCAATGCACATCATAACTATAAGAGGGTAAAAGAAACTCCTTGGTAGGCCAAAGGCCGAAGCACTAGCATCTCACGGGGTACTCAGACTTCTCCCAGTCCTGGTCCTTCGTGCAGGTACCTCACACTTAGTTCCAACCATCTGGTTTTCTATAACATCCTTCCAATGGCTTTGCATTCCATGCTCCTAAAAAAAGTCAAAAATCGACACTAGAAGAATAATACAATAATAATAAAATAAAAATAAAAAATAAAATAAATTAAATTAAATATAAAAAATAAAGCTGGGTTGCCTCCCAACAAGCGCTTGATTTAACGTCGCGGCACGACGTGAATCACTTTTTGCCTCCACCTCAAGCTTATGAATTGAACCCCAAGTTTTGATTCAAGCTTGTGATTATGGTCATGGGGCGGTGGAACGAATCTAACTGGCCCAAGGAAATAATGTAGTATTCTGCACTCCTTAGACTTTGTATGAGGTATGTAATCCTGACTTTCTGGCAAGAAGAATTTCAGAATATTTGCACCATGTTCCTCATTCCTTGACTCCTCAATTGGTTCGGATGACTCTATTTCCATATCATCATCCAAACATAATGTGGAAAAATGCTTGGAGTGTGGACCAATGCGCTCAAACACATGAACTTTAGGACTGTCACGACCCGAAATCCATATGGTCGTGATGGCGCCAGACACCATTATCAGGCAGGCCAATCATTTAAATAATTAAGTTAAATTTCTTGTCATTTTTGAAATCATTACCTTTCACTTTATTGAATAATAACTGAACAAAATTTTTTGTTAAGTAAATACGACAGGTAAACAATTTTGACTTTTCTTACAGTAAATCCCAAACACTTCCCAGAACACGGTGTCACAAGTGCATGGGCAATTTCTAAGAATTTATACAATCATTACAAAGCTTGTCCGAGATACAAATTGGACAATGAAATTTAAAACAAAATGAATACAATACGAGGAAGACTCTGTCAGCTGCGGATCGCCTCCGGATGGTGCAGCTCGCCTAAGTCCCCAATCCAGCCACATCGTTGTGAAAGTACTTGTGCAATAAAAATGTACAGCAAGTGTAGCATGATTACAAACACAACGTGTACTCGGTAAGTCTCCCCGCCTAACCTCAGAGAGGTAGTGACGAGAGGTCGAATTAGACACTTGCTAGAGGGAAATTTAGTGTATTAAAGTGTGACACTAAGCATGATTATCATAGGCGAGTTATTAAAATCAGGAATAAATAATATCAACTCCTTCCACATTTAACACTTTAAATCTTCGTCATATTAATAACAATTAATAAACATGGGTGATTTAATCAAATAACAAATAATCAACGGGAAGGAACAACTTCTTCCAAAATTTTAATAACTTAAAATCTCTGTCATTTCAGTTGACAACTTAAAATTCTGGGCCAGTAATCAGGAAAAATCACAGCAAATACGCAGTAAATATCATGCGCAAGCAATGCCGAGGTTCGAATGGCGCGGGCCAACAATAATAAACTGTGCACTGCCGAAGGGTCGAACGGCTCGAACCATAGATGCATCTATTTTCCCTGCTCGCGAATCGATCATGCGACGCGGTCAACATAAAAATAATAAGGCTAGCCTGCTTGCGAATCATACCTGCGACTCAGGTGCTCATATGTACACATATTCACATAATAAATCCGCATTTTTATCAAAAAAATAGTACTCAGGAAAGTGGTAAAATTCTTCTTAAAGGAACATGAAAACTAGCTTTTAAATCTTTGTTTTGAAACTCATTTGCCAAGTTTAGTAATATTCAATAATATAACCTTATCAGGTATACAATTATCCACGAAGGAATCAATTCTCTTTCTAAATAATTATGAAAGGTACACTCTAGTCTTCTTAGGAAATCAATTACCTATTCAATAGTATTAACAACCTAATATTAGTGGCAGGATCACATGTACAACACGTAAGGCATGCTAGTGGGTCCTAGACTACCCGGACATGGTATAATAGTAGCTACACATGGACTCCCATTACCTCGTGAATACGTAGCCCCCGAAGATAATAGCACATACTTAATTAGTTCATCTAGGGGGAAAATTCCCCCTTACAAAGTTAGAAACGAGACTTACCTCGCTCCGAAATTCCATAACCGGCTTCCAAGCCCTTATGATGACTCAAATCGTTGCACAACGCTCCGAAACTATCCAAACAACGACAAACCAATGAAAATATACTCTAATATTTGCAACAATTCCAAATTATATAATTTCCCAACCCCGCTCAGTGAATTGACCAAAATGCCCTCGGGCCCACGTGCCTGGAATCCAAAATTTCTCGAAGATATATTTACCCATAGCCTTACTAGCTCAAATATACAATTTACACTAAATTCCATGCTCAAATTCGTGGTCCAAATCAAAAATACCATTTCTAGGTTTTCTTCAATATTTTCCGCAATTTTTCATGTCTAATCCATGCATATAACTTTTATTAATCTTAAAGACATGAAGAAATTACTTACCTATTGATGCTTGATGAAAATCACCCTTTGAAATCCTCCAAAATCTCCCCAACCATGAGAAAGAATGATGAAATGGCCAAAATCCCGTTTAAAACATAACACTGCCCAGGCGACCCTCCTATGCGATTGCACAACATGCTCCGCGATCGCATAGGCCTTCTATGCTGCCTCCCTAATTCCTCCTGTGCGTTCGCATGAAAGCTCCCGCATTCGCACAGGCCAAACGCCTCACAGCCTCCAAACGCACACATAGGCAAAACTCCAGCTCCCTTGAATCTTTTCTCCGCGATCGCACTCATCCTTATGCGATCGCATAGACCAAGAATCCAGCCCTCAAATTTTCTTCATTGCGATCGCATAGCACACCAGATACACCAGAAGATAGCATCAACAAAATAGAAAAAAATGGTCTGAATTCACCCCAAAACACACCCGAGGCCCCCGGGACCCCGTCAAATCCCACGACTCAGTCCCATAACACCCCACAGACTTGCTCGAAGCCTCAAATCACATCAAACAACGCCGGAACTTTGAAATTTCAAACCTCCACATTCGATGTCGAAACCTATCAAATCACATCTGATTAACCTCAACTTTTGCACGTAATTCATATTCGACATTACGAACCTGCTCCAACTTCCGGAATCGCATTCCGACCCCTATATCAAAATTCCCACTTCCGGCCGGATTTCTCATAAACCTTCAAATTTCTATCTTTAGCCAAATGACTTCAAAATGACCTACGGACATCCGAATTCACTTCCGATCTCGCTCCCAACTCCAGAATCACCATATGGAGCTATTCCCAGGCTCGAAATCCCAAACGGACATCAATATCACTGGAATGTGCTTCAAGATAAAATTAGGAAATTTCTTCTAAAATGCCGACTTCCACAATATGCGCCGAAACGCTCCCGGGTTACCCAAAGCCCGATCCGGACATACGCCCAAGTCCGAAATCATCATATGAACCTGCAGGAACCTTCAAATCCTGATTTGGAGGCCGTTTACTCAAAATTCCAATCTTTGTCAATTTCTCCAACTTAAGGCTTCTGAAATGAGAATTTTCTTTCCAAATCAACTCTAAACTTTCCGAAATTCAATTCTGACCACACCTACAAGTCATAATACCTGAAATGGAGCTGCTCACGACTTCAAACCGGTGAACGATGCGCTAGAGCTCAAAACAACCGGTCGGGTCGTTACAAGGACTTTCAACATCCTCAACATCAATGATACTAGAGTCAACAAAATTTATATCCTCAAAGTCCTTGGCTGGCTCTAGTCTCACTTCTTCAACATCGACATCCTCAAATTATAGTTGGCTAGGTTGTTGATGTTCTACTCTGACCTCCCCAAGTAACACCTCAAATTCATGCTCTTCTTGGATACTATCCTCAATATTGTCTTGTTGAGCATTAAAATCTCTAACCACTTGACTCAATTGAGCCTCCAACTTGCGAATAGTTGCCTCTTTCCTTTCTAGATGCAATTGTTTCTCATTATTTTGTTCCAAAAGTTACTTTAACATATCATTGATCTACTTTAGGTCTGCATCCCCAGGTTCTTTGTTCCTATTAAGTTCACACTAAAAGGTAGAACCATCATAGTAAAGGGTTGGGAGAAGATAAGAAATATAAGCACAACCATAAAAGTGACCATTTTGACCACCACACATATCACACACATTCCACACATAAGATTGAGTTGGTGCACATAACTCGCTCTTGGGAACATTTTGGTAATTTTGTCCTACGTGGTTTCCTCCACAATATGCATAACGAGGATCAAAAGCAGAATTACCAACATCCATATTCTCATAATTCCATGATGCCATGGTTTTCAAATTAACAAATAAAACTAAAATACTGAAAAAAAATTCAAACTTGAAACCTAGAAATATGTACACCTACAGCTACACCGTTAGTTCCCTGGCAATGACGCTAAAATTTGATCCTGCCCAACTCTAGTCCTGAAAAGGATAAGCGGTCGCTGCAAATATAATCCGGTCTAAATGTCCAGAGTCGAATCCCACCGAGAACTAAGGTTTTGCTATAATTGTTGAATATTGCTATGAAACATAAGTTCAAACAATTTCCTAATTATAGAGATTATAATATTTATTTCTAACTAATTAACTAACAACTATTATAAAGCAGTAAAATTATCAACTAATAAGGATGAAATTTGGGACAGAACTAAGGAGGTCTAGAGTTATAATTTCCCCAAATGTTGGAAACCTTCGTGCTATGTTCACTACAATTTTGCCTATGTATTCTCTACTGATCTTGAGCACTTTAGGTGCCGTAATTCTCTCTAGAGCAACTACAACAATTTACTAGACATATTCTCTCGTACTACGCTAGTTGGCTTTATCTAACCGCTCATTATGACCGTGTCAAGCCTATGTTATTTTTAAACCTACCTTTAAACCCGCTATATTGATTTCTCACATACGCTAGGAGTGACGTTGTTCAAAAACCACCTAAATATGTATCCTTTCTCAAGCAATACATAATAAATAGGCACAGTCAATCGATGGCCATTCAATCAAAAACAATAAACACGTTGTTGAACAAGTAGAAAAATCCAACGGCTCAATTATATAAAAACATAACAAGAATTTATCCTACAAAAGGTTCCATCAAAACCCTAGATAACAAATTAGTTATTCATAATAGTATGTAAAACTACAATACTAGAAGTCATAACCAAAAATGAAAAATAGGATGAATAAGGAAAAACTCGTAGAAGAATTCCCCGCCTTGCTCCTATTGTGTCTCTGCCTCAGGTCGAATTTGTGTCAAAAGTATGTCCAACCTGTCCAATCTCCTCAAAATACCGTTTTTCCATGTATATATACCAAGTAGGGTCGGGCCCAAACAATTATACCTTTTCCTACACAAAAAAGGATGATTTTCAGGCCTGGAGTAGCGCGACCGCGCTATGCGCGCGTTAGTGGCCACGCACATCGAAAAGTTTCTGCCCTATATGCGCGCCAGGTCTGCGGTCACGGTTTTGACCGCGTTTTTCACCCTGTTCCGTTTTGAATTTGGGAAGACATAAAACATGAAAGTTGTATCCCTTTGAGTTATATTTCCAACGATGTATTATATAGCTTAAATGGAGTTTGGAGAAAATAGTTATGTCTATTTTACTAGACTGTGCGCAATATGCCTCCTCGAGTCTTCGTTTGTTATTAACTATCAAATTTGACCCCTGAACACAATCTCGGCTTAATTCCTTGGGATCTTACTAAGACTTCAAAGCTCCAAATCACTTGAATTCATTCCATAACATCTATATAGCTCGGAATCACTCCTACAAGGCATAAAACACACAATTAGTGCAAAACACTAGCGATTAAAGCTCAAACTCAATTAAAGTACAGTAAACTAGAGCATAATAAACGACTAAAATATGAAATTATAGCCTATCATCAATTCTCTTTCTCAAAATTACGCTGCAAAAGATCGATTCTTAATCATACTGTGGGCTTGAAATCCTTAGACACCACATTCTGACCTTCGAATTTACTAGGACCGTTGTTGAGAGTCATCCACTCTGGCTTGCTCCCGAATATAATCAACTCCACGGCTTCACTGACACCTGAACACCCATCTTGAATAAGCACTCGACTGAATCACTTCCCTTGCAAATTACCTCTGTACTAAGCATAAATCCTGAATCTTTCCAAAGCCTAAACCTAATTCAATAAGGCCAATGTTTGCACACATTTATCAAATCCTATGCTCAATTACTACTCATGTATTCTGCCCTTAGCTGTAATAACCCACAAATATGCCGATAACCAGAAATTTTTGCCAGTGGATAACCATGCAACCCAATCGTAGGCGGTGGAACTCTCCCACTTAGCTTGAAGCCGCTATTACACAAATCTGGAACTCACCAAGAATCTTCCTTCATTATTGACATGATCCTGCATAACCAACTCGTCAAATTCCTTGAAATCCTCCCGTTAGCATTTCACAAGCACTCTGAGTCATTAACCACATTCTCATATCCGAACTCATGTTGAATAGTCAGTAAAATCCCTCGCAAAAACTCCGCCAACCACGCAGTCACTGACCTGCTCACAGATGATAACTCACTTGCAAAAATTACCAACCGACACCTTTTAACGACGTTGTACTGCACAATCTCTACGACATCACTACTCAGTCCTACACCAGTTCTCATTTACCAACATTACTAGTCCGTCCGCTCCTCATGGACATCTACTAAATGTGCGATAATATCTTCTAATTCACAGCTATGCTGCATCCTTCTTAATATCGAACAACTATTCTCTGTTGTATCCAATCTTCCGCCGAAATAGCCAATATTTCAATTCAGGCATGTGGACCCAATCACCGTCCACTAAAATTCTCAAATCGCTCCAAACTTCTCCTCAAGATGCACATCTATCTTACAACAAAACTCGTATTCTATGCTGCTACTCTCCCACTTTAGTCAAACTCACTCTTTAAGCAACCACTCGACTTCCGCTTCTTACACCTGGCCTTCTCAAAATTTAACCATTTCCTGACACTTCCCACCTGTCTTTCCTCATTGTATGCTGCCCAGTTGTTGCCTCAAATAAATATCATTCTCTAAAGCACTTAAACCAGCAGATCACCACAACTTCAAAACTCTCCAAAGATCATCTTCCTCGAGCCGCCTACATTAGAAATACTCATTCAATCCTGAACCACTGCACACCATGACAGTCACTTCTCCACTACTACTTCACATTACCCTGACCTAATACAACCGAAGAAACCATAGCACCGGCGAACTTAACACATCCTATTCGATCAAAGACGACGATGCCACATCATAGATGAAGATTCCACCTCACTTGGAAACATCAAATCTTGTTACCCTATCAACCCAAACTTGAAAATTTATAGTCTAATTGCCTTTCCTCCGCCGGAAATAAAATACTGAAATATCGGAATCACGCTCTGAATAGAACTCCTATCAAGTCATTCATTTCCCCGACATATGGGCAAGACTCCTATCATCATATCAATACCGTGAGATAACTAATCATAAGCATCATAACAACCTGAGCATAGCCTCAAAGCTCTTAGAAACATAACTACTAAGCTGAAACAACATAATATCCTCCCGCAGAGCAACGAAAATAGCCCCAACCAATTATGCATGGAAAAACTTCACGCACCACACCTGTAGTGCTATTGCAGTTCCTCAAATTCTCGATTTATAGCAAGCACTTTTGTGACGTGTAAGATGAGTAGGAAGAAATGTAGGAATAAGCCTCAAAGGAATCAAACCGCCCGATAAGGAATCAAGAAGTGAAGTACTCCTAACAGCCCCGTAGCCTCTCGAAGATAAGTACAGACGTCTCTGTACCGATCCGCAAGACTCTACTAGGTTTGTTCATGACTCGTGAGACCTAAGGGAACCTAGTGCTATGATACCACGTTGTCATGACCCAAAATCCATTAAGGTCATGATGGCGCTGGACACCCCAGTCAAGCAAGCCAACACTCATTAGTTAATTAAATTCCTATTTTTGTATTTTTGAAAATCGTTACCTTTTATTTTAAAGATCAAATAAAGTTACCGAGTAAACAAGGAAGTTTTAAATAATTAAATCGACAAATACATCCCAAAGTCATCCCAGAACCCGGTGTCACAAGTGCATGAGTAATTTTTAAGAAAAATCAAATGAAATACACTAACCGTCCAGAATACAAATGGGACAGTAAAGAAAGTACAACTCAATACTGTGAAGGAGACTCTGCTGGCTACGGGTCGTCTCGAGAGGTGCAGCTCACCTAAGTCCCCATATCAACCATGCCCCAATATCACATGAGTACGAAAACAACGTGTACTCAGTAAGTATCCCACCTAACCTCGAAGAGGCAGTGACAAGAGGTCGACTTTGACACTTGCTAGAGGTCAATTTAATATAAAAAAGTGTGAGGCTAAACATGGATGTTATAATCAGATAACAAATAACAACAGGAAAGGGAAACTTCTTCCATAAATTAGAAATCTCAGTTTCCGTAATTTCAGTTAACAACTCATATCTTAAGGCAATTATACAGTTCAAGTCACAGATGCTATCCAACAACTATGATGCGTAGGAAATGCCGAGGGTCGAACGGCCCGAACCAGCATAAATGTAAACTGTGCACTGCCGAAGGGTCGAACAACGCAAACCATGGATGCATCTATTACCCAGCTCATGAATCGATCATGCGACACGGTCATATATAAATAATAGAGTTACCCCGCTCTCGAATTATACATGCAACGCAGGTAATCATAGATACACACATTCAAACAGTAAATCCAGGCTTTATTAGGAAAACAATTACCCAAGGAAGTGATAAATTCTCTTTAATAATCACGAAGATAGTATTTAAATCTTTTCTAGAAATTCATTTGCCAAGTTCGATAAGGTTTAAACATTTTTAAATTTATCAGTAAAGTACGGCAATTAAAACATGTTTGTGGGTCCTAGATTACCCGGACATAAGCATAATAGTAGCTATGCACAGACTCCCGTCACCTCGTGCATACGTAGCCCCCACAAATAGTAGAACATATTTAATATTTCACCTATGGGGACAACTCCCTCTTACAAGGTTAGAAAGGAGTCTTATCTCGCTCCGAAGTTCCATAACCGGTATTCCACGCCCTTCCGATGACTCTAATCAATGCACAACGCTCCAAAACTATCCAATAATTATTCAAACCCATTAATATATACCCAATTACTCACCTTATAAGCTGATTTATAAAAATTCCTAACCCCGAACGAGAAGTCGATAGAATCGCCCTCGGGTCCACATGCCTGGATTATGGAATTTTCGAAGATAAACTTTACTCATAGCTTCACTAACTCAAATATATAATTCACCCTCAATTTCATGCCCAAATTCGTGGTCAAAATCAAAAAATATAAATTTTCTAGATTTTCTACCAAAACCCCAAGTTTCCACAAATTTCCATGTTAAAAATCTATACATAATCAATGTATTTAACTCAAGGTGGGTGGGGATAGCTTACCTTGATATATATGATGAAACCCCCTCTTCAAACCCTCCAATAATCGTCCAAGCCAAGAGAAAAATTAAAGAAAGTGGCCAAATACCGCTTTTAAAATAACACACTGCCCAGACCCGACTTCCGCACCAGCAGTCGAACCGCTGCACCTGTGGCGTAGCAGGTGTGGCCCAAACCTCGCACCTGCACACTCCCCTTGCTCGGCATGGATCCGCACCTGCGCCTTTTTTTTCTGCATCTGCGCCTTCGCAGGTGCGGACACAACCTCACACCTGCGACCCCAGCCAAGCCAGTCCTTTTACACTTCTGCGACACCAAGGCCGCTCCTGCGGCTCCGCACCTGCGGCCAAAACCTCACAAGTGCGGTTACACCAGACACCAGAAGCCTAGCCTTTCTCAAACTTCCAAATTCGATCCGATAACTACCCGAAATTTACCCTGCGCCCCCGGGACCCCGTCCAATCACACCAACCAGTTCTAGAACATAATGCGGACCTGCTCGAGCCCTCAAATCACATCAAATAACGTCGAAACAATGGATCACAACTCAATTCAATCTTATGAACTTTGAAATTTCCAACTTCTACATTCGATGCCTAAACCTATCAAATCACGTCCGATTGACCCCAAATTTTGCACACAAGTCACATTCAACATTACGGACATGTTCCAACTTTTGAAATTGGAATTCGATGCCGATATCAAAATTTCCATTTCCGGTTCAATTCCTCAAAACCTTCAAAATTTTCTATCTTTAGCCCAAATGACTCCAAAATGACCTACGAACCTCCAAATTCACTTCCGATCGCTCTTAACACCAGAATCACCATACGAAGTTATTCCCAGACTCGGAATCCCAAACGGACATCAATAACACTGAAATGCACTTCAACCCAGACTTATGAAATTTCTTCCAAAATGCTAACTTCCACAATATGCGCCGAAACGCTCCGAGATCATCCAAAACCCGCTCCGAGCATACTCTCAAGTCCAAAATAATCATACAAACCTACTGGAACCTTTAAATCCTGATTCTGAGGTCGTTTAATCAAAATTCTAATCTCATTGAATTCTTCCAACTTAAAGCTTTCGAAATGAGAATTTTCTTTCCAATTCGACTCCGAACTTCTCGAAATTCAATTCCGACCACGCCTAAAAGTCACAATACCTAAAATGAAGTTGCTCATGGCCTTAAACTGCCAAACGATGCGCTAGAGCTTAAAATAGTTGGTCGGGTCGTTATAGTTCTATATTTGCAGCTTCAAGCTCCTGTTTCTTCACGCAAGAGAGTCCTTCTATCTGTAACTTCTGTCCATGTGGAGAAACTAACCCAAACCCATTTGGCCTGCCAGACTCGCGCAAGCTTTAATGTGTTTGGACTAGAATGATTTTGCAGATAGGCTGTTTTGGGCTAGTTAAATCAACCCATAAAAATCGGTATTTTTTCCTTCCTGTACCATGTTTGAAACTTATTTACTAAAATTTTCCTAATTTTGTATATTACCTCCCTAAACAAGGATTACTTACAAATTATAGATATTTGACCTTAAAACGCTACCCATCCATTATGAATGCCATAAATTAGAGGATTCTTTGTGTAACGACCCAACCGGTCTTTTCTAGAGTTATAGCCCTGTTTCCCCCATTTTTCTCTTACCGGGTTAGTTGGTTCCAGTCCGGAGTAGTTTCGGAGTGAATTGAGACACTTAGTCTCCTAATTGGAAGCTTAAGTTGGAAAAGTCGACCGGATATCGACTTGTGTGTAAAAGACCCCGGATTTGAATTTTGATGGTTCTGTTAGCTTTGTTAGGTGATTTGGACTTAGGAGTGCGTCCGGAATGTGATTTGGAGGTCCGTAGTAGAATTAGACTTGAATTGGTGAAAGTTGGAATTTTGGCGATTTCGGCCGGCAGTGAAAATTTTGGTATCGGGGTCGAAATGGATTTACAGAAGTTGGAGTAGGTTTGTGGTGTCATTGTTGACTTGTGTGAAAAATTTGAGGGTAATCGGATGTGAATTGATAGGTTTTGGCATCTTTTTTAGAATTCAGAAATTCCTAAGTTCATTAGGCTTGAATCCGTGTGTAATTCGTGTTTTTGATGTTATTGAGGTGGTTTGAGGTTTTGACTAAGTTTGTATCAGGTTATAGACCTGCTACTGGTGTAACCGCACCTGCGGAGTGGGCACCACAGGTGCGAGTCTGCAGAAGCGAGGCAAGGATCTTAGATGCGGCTAAGGAGGATCTGGGCAGAGGGCGTAGGTGTGATGTCTTTCCCGCACCTGCGACGCAAAAGCAGATTTCGGGGCACATCTGTGTGTTTGGACAACAGGATTGAAGTGGGTTTCTGCAAAAGCGGAGCTTTGTCCACAGATGCGGCTTCGCAGATGCGGCTTCGCAGATGCAGAAATAGAGCCGTAGGTGCTAGAAGCCTGGGCAGAGTATATAAAAATGAGACTTCAAGATTTTTTCCCATTTTCACATTTTGGAACTCGGACTTTGGGGATTTTTGAATTTTCGAAGGGATTATTGAGGTAAATTCCTTGTGCCTATTTATCTTCAATAATGGTGTTTCCCCATTGATTTTATACCTAGTTGGTGAGTTTTTGGGGTAAAATTTGGGAGATTAGGGCTTGAGAATTTGGAGAGTGAGTTTTGGGGGTTTGGAGAGGGAAATGGCGTCGGATTTTGATAAATTTGTTATGGTTAGACTTGTGAGAAAATGGGCTTTCGGGTTTTGTGATTATTTTTGAATTTCGAGATGTGGGCCCGGGGGCTGGGCTCGGTTCAATTTCGGATTTTTGGCTCTAATTTAGTAGTTTTCTTGTGGGATTGATCCCTTTAGCCTATATTGATTATCTCGTACTATTTCTGGCTAGATTCGGGGAATTTAGAGACCGATTCGAGAGGCAAGGGCATTTCGGAGTAGGATTTCTGCGTAATTGAGGTAAGTAATAGTCTTAAATCTGGTCTTGAGGGTGTCGCGCCTCACTTTTTCCATCTCCTTTTCGGATTGGTCAGGGTTTTCGACATTATTGGGACAACTCCTTTCCTTTTGGGAAAGGGGTATAATGAGTTTGAACAGTCGCCACCTAACGAATTAAGGTGCGTTAGGGTACCTATTAAGGGTTATTCATAACACAAAATGCATAACCATAGATTGGGTAAGGACTTGAAATTACTTCAAGGGGAAGATGTTAGGCACCCCTCAAAGTCCACAACTGTGGGTCCCGTCCAAACAACTTTGTGAATTCATTCAAGAAGCAAGTAAACAGTCTAAGCACACATATGTAAACAAATAAAAGTCTTAACATATTATCAGTCCAAGCACACATATGTAAACAACCTAAGGTCTTAACATATTAGCAGTCCAAGCACAAATATGTAAAGGATAAGGGAGGTCCTAAGTTGTTTATCCTATAGGAGCGTATCTATACAATGCCCGATAATCACTCCTCAATGAGGAGCTACATGTTTCATTAGCATACAGGTCATCATATCCTTATCTACTCATTGTACCACCCCTTAGCGGTTATTAAGCGAGTTTTGTTTAATGAGCTCTAAGTGTGTTGTTACCCGTCCCATCTTTATGGTCCCGGAGGAGTTTAGGACCTCTAATATACTGGCAGTTCTAGACAAACCCCTATGGTTTTAAAAGGGAAAACTAGGCGACAAGCAAGAACAAGTACGACTAGCACATAAGTAACAAACAGTTAAGAGGATCAGATTCACCTCCACACATAATGCAAATGAACAGCACGACTCAAAACACAGATAGAGACAATTTATTAAAAAGGGGATCCTAAGACAGGATATCTAAGTGAACATTAAAGCAAAAAAATACACAACACTGTTTCATAATGCAATGGCAGGGTCCTAATCAATTTGCCTACTGATTTTAAGACCTGTAGGACATTAAGCAGTAAACACAATTAACACGCAATTTCCAGTTTATAGAGACTAATTACCTATGTATTTCCTAGGCATGGGACTATGCAATCACAATTATAAGAGTTGTTTAAACAGTTTAGCAGTTGTTTAACCTACAACATGCTGCTTTAGGTGATGAAGACTTAAAAAGGGGAATTATTACCACTTTTTGTTCAAAAGTATGACAATTATATGAGAGAAAATTTTTCTATACCTTTTCAAATCAGTGACTTATTTTAATGGAACTAGGCGTGTTCATATAAATGCAAGCAGGCTTCCTAAGATGGTATCTAAATGCATACTTGAATGTCAGTTTATTAGAAGAAGATTGTTAACCTATCAGCAGGATTTCTAAGTGAAAAACATCTATTGAAGCATAGATTAGTGATATGCTGAAACAATAAATGTGAAGCCCTAAGAACATGATATCTAATGCATGTTTAGCATGATTTGGACACAAATGAACACATTAGTCCTAAGACATGGCTTCTAGTGTAGATTCACAGAATATAGAGCCTAGGAACATGGTTTCTACCCAGTTTTTTACCCACAGTACCATACACTACCCTCCCTTTTCACTAGTCACCCCAACATATGTTTACAAATTAATTATTACAAACCAATAGCTGAGTGAATTACATAGATAAATAAAAAGGGAAGAAGTTAAACTATAGGGGGCCTGAAGCAGGCTCAAATACAATTTGAAGATACCAGGCCTTCAGCAATCTCAAATGCCAAGGGTTTCAGAACCAATTCTATGTCCAGGTGTGTCAGAGTTCCCTAAGGACCTCAAGGATCCCGGGCAGTGCTCACACTAGACTTTCGTAACAGGGATTGAGTAAGTGCAGTGTAGAAGGGCCAGCCCTAGTGTGTCAGAGTTTGGAGGAATCTCAAGGATCCCAAGGCAGTACACACACTGAAGGGGCAGAACCTATTGACCTAAGATTGAAATGAGAGCGCTTGACATAATTTTGAAAAGGTTTTGATATGAAAACAATGTTGAGATAACTCTAGGAGTGAAAAAGATTTTCTAAGGTAGGAACCAGTTTAGTAATAAAACAGTTTGAGAAAAATACTAAAACATTTTTGAAATCAGAACACAAACCAATTGATCATAGAACAACCAGATTCAGAAAACACTTGGCAAACAGATTCCACACAGGGATAAAGGGGTTAGGGACACATAGAATATGCACGAAGGAACACATGAACAGGGTACAAGGAGGCATATATACAACATGTTGCATATAACACTTAGGAGTTTTTATAGCATTAACAAGTTAGACATGATAGTAAGTAATTGGTGACATAGGGCAAGGATGTAGTAAAGCCATGTTGCGAGCAATGGAGAGTACTGGACAGGATTAGACACACAATTAAGGTCAATCGAATGTCCTAAAGGACTAGGAGACTGAAAAAGAATAGGCAGGGATAAGTAGACAGGTTGGACAAATAATAAAGTAGAAAACTATGTTTATACATGCTAATTACAAATTGAACAAACAGAGTTTAGACATGCTAGTGATACATTGAACAGGACAAGGCTTTAAACATGCTAAGCAAGGAAGTAAACAGGAAAATATATTGGATTCATGGTCAATGGAATAGTGCAGGAATGAAACACATAGATTTTGGTTTTCAAAACATAAGTAGAGACATACCAGTTGAAGAAAGGAGTGCAGAATATAAAGCAAGTATAGTTCCAATATCTAGCCTTGGCTTTCAGCCAGCTAGACCAAGAGTTAACACAAGTAGTAGAGAAAGAAAAGAGAGTTTGAGTGTGAGTGTATGTATTCTGAACTAAGTTCATGTCTTGAGAGGTAAAACAAGAGAGTTTATATAGTAGTTTAAGAGTAGGACAAACAAGGTTAAAGAAATCAGAAGCCAACAATTAAGGAAATCATAGAGTCAATTCACATAAGGAGTTCAGAATAGACCCCTTTAATTAAGGGCAATTGATTCAAATGGTAATGACAGGGATTCAATTAAGGCAAGAAATTCAAATCAAACCAAATAAGGGAGCCAGAATAAGCTCCTTTAATTAAGGGCAATTGATAAAATGGTAATAACATGGGTCTAATTAAGGAAAGAATCCCAATCATAACATTTAAAGGCATCAGTAAGAATCCACAGTTATGCAGGCAATTAAATAAGGCAGGGATGAATAAGTAAGGTCTTAAACAAGGAAACAAACAAGAATTTTGCTCATAAATAACCTCTAACAGAGCAAATCAATTGGTTAGAATTTCAAAGTAATACCGATTTCTGGGGAGAAAGATATCAACTTCCATAAAATAGAGAATGAGTTAACTTCCACAAAATAGAGAATGAGTTAAATAAAACTTCAGAAACACATAGAAATTAGTCCAAAAAATTTACTCAGAACCCCCAATAGGGATGAACTAGGGTAAAAACATAAGACACTGAATTTGACTAAGGAAAATCGTATAGGTAAAAGATACAGAGTGAATCAATACAACTAGTAACATTGAAAAACTCAGAATCGAAGCAAAAGCGAAACAATTCCACAAGTAACACGGAAAACCCAGAATCGAAGCAAAATATAAAAAAATGGAGTTTTAGCATAAATCGACTAGGGTCTAGGCAAACTCAACATAGACCTGTCAAAAGCACATAAGAACAGAAGATTAAACATTCAAAATCAGAAAACTTTTTGGAGAAGATAATTTTTCAGTAAACCCTAGTTTTAGGAAAACGGAAAATCACTTGAAAAACCAGAAAACTTTCAAGGAAACATGTGAGATAGGTTCGATTCATCTCAGATCTGTACAGATCTAAGAAGATTGAAGATAGAAATTAGGGTTTTGAGAAAATATCAAAGAGACGAAGACGAAGCTTAGAAATCTGTAGGTTTAGGTAAAATCAAGAAAATCTTACTAGAGATCGAACCAGAACAACCTGAAATAGGCAAGCGAAAGCCAAAGTCGTAAGGGACTGACCCTGGTCCCTTTAGGACTTTAGAGACAAGTACTACCAACATAAGAGAGATTTACTGGAATAGGGTCAATGAAGTTCTTATCTGGATGTTGTATCATGGATGATATGGTGGCCAGTGCATCGTCAAACTCGTTCTGAATTCTGGGGACGTGCGAAAATTCTATCTCAGCGAACCTCTTTCTCAATTCCTGCACATGGTACATATACGACAGTATCTTGGAATTCTAGGTGGCCCATTCTCCTTGTACCCGGTGTATAAGAAAATCTGAGTCACCAATTTCCAGCAGCTACAAAATATTCATGTCAATGGCTATGTTGAGCCCTAGGATGCAGGCCTCGTACTCCGCCATGTTGTTGGTGCAGGGAAATTTGAGTTTAGCAGATACCGGGTAATGTTGGCCGGTTTTCGATACTAAGACGGCTCCAACACCGACTCCTTTAAAGTTTGTCGCTCCGACAAAGAACATCCTCCAACTGTCATGGGATTCAGCAATGTCTTCTCCGATGAACAATACTTCTTCATCAGGAAAATACATTTTCAGGGGTTCGTATTCTCCTCCCACAGGATTCTCAGCAAGATGATCTGCCAATGCTTGTCCCTTGATTGCTCTTTGAGTCACATAGATGATGTCGAACTCACTTAGCAGGATTTGCCACTTGGCCAGTTTTCCGGTGGGCATGGGTTTATGAAATATATACTTCAAGGGATCCATCCATGATATGAGGTATGTTGTGTAGGCACAAAAGTAGTGCCTCAGCTTCTGAGCGACCCAGGTCAGAGCGCAACAGGTACATTCCAATAGAGAATACCGTGCCACATATAGAGTGAACTTCTTACTCAGATAATAGATAGCCTGTTCCTTTCTCCTTGTCTAGTCATGCTGCCCTAGAACGCAGCCGAAAGATCCATCTAGTACTGCGAGGTTGAGTAATAAGGGTCTACCTGGCTCGGGCGGAACCAAAACTGGTGGCGTCGATAGGTACTCATTACATCCTTCTTGTTCTTTGGTGGTGGCAACTCCTGGATGGATTTGACTTTTGATGGATCCAGTTCTATTCCTCGACGGTTGACGATGAACCTAAGCAATTTTCCGGCAGGAACCCCGAATGCACACTTTGTAGGGTTTAATTTCAGGTTATATTCTGCAATCTGTTGAAGAACTTCCTCAAATCTACTATATGATCCCTGACTTTCTTGGACTTGATGATGACGTCGTCCACTTATACTTCAATCTCCTTATGTATCATGCCATGGAAGATAGTAGTCTTAGACCTCATCTAAGTGGCCCCAGCATTCTTTAGGCCGAATGGCATCACTTTGTAACAGTATACTCCCCACGACGTAATGAAATCCGTTTTCTTAGTGTCTTCTTCGTCCATCCAGATCTGATGGTAACCGGTGAAACAATCCACAAAAGACTAAAGCTCATGCTTGGCACAATTGTCGATCAGGATGTGTATGTTTGGTAGCGGGAAATCATCCTTGGGACTTGCTATGTTTAGATCCCGGTAATCGACACAAACCCTGACTTTCCCATCCTTCTTTGGAACTGGCACTATGTTGGCTAACCATGTCGAGTATTCAACCACTCTGAGGACCTTGTCATTGATTTGCTTGGTGACTTCCTCCTTGATTTTCAAACTCATATCAGGCTTGAACTTCCGGAGCTTTTCTTTACTAGTGGGAACATTGTATTGGTGGGAAAATTGTGAGCCATGATAGATGTACTGAGTTCGGTCATATCATCATACGAACATGCAAATACGTCCTCATACTCCTTCAAGAATTATGTATACTCTTCTTTCTCTAGCGATGATAGGTGGATGCTGATGTGGGTTTCTTTTACGGTCTTTGTATCTCCCAAGTTGATTACCTCGGTCTCATCCAGATTGGACTTAGGCTTCTTTTCAAAGTCTTCTACTTCTCTAACGATTTCCTCGGGTATGATATCTTCTTCTTCTGAATCACTATCCTTTTGTTGCATTGCCTCATTGCATTTCACAGCCATTGGTTCATCAAGACAGGAAATAGTAATGTTGTATAGATAAAAGTGTGAGAGAAAACGATAATAGTAAATACTGAGTCATTGAAATATAAAAGTGATTTTCAATAATCTAAGAAAATGTTTTGGAATACTGGGGATTTTATTTAAACCAAAAAAATGCAAAAAGGAAATTATTAGCGAATAAAACAAATGGTGCTTGTTCAGCCTTGCTACCCCGAGACTCGTCGGGCCCTAGATGGTCTGATAGTCCAGTTTCTGAGGAGAGATCCCTTGCTCACAGCTTGGATGGTAGCGCCTTTTTCCTCCTCCTCCTCAATGATGACACAACAATCCATATCCTCGTCTTCCAAGAATAAGTTCCTTAAGGCTGCTAATGCTTCTTCCTCCTCTGGTTCCACTATGATGTTGGCTTGCTGCAAAGTTTGTTCCAGACGCGGTATGGGATGCTCCAATGGATAGTAAGGACCGCGCCATGGTGGCGTCCAGTCATCGTTCTCTTGCCAAGTGTACTGGTATCCCAGGCCAAAGGTAGTGTCGTGGTGCTTAAGCCGTATGGCTCGGAAATGACTCGAAGATTCTTCCCGAGACCCTTGCTGGGTTCGTATCCGCTCCAATTCATTATGCTTTCAATGTTACTACTCCACCACTTATCTTTGTCTATTGTGTTGACCTGTTCGATGTGGTGGTAAGTTTCTCCACCAAGCCTTCTTCTACCTTCAATTACCGGGATTGTCTGGCGACTATAGATGGGGTCACTCTGGTCCCCATGGATAATGACTTCCTGATGATTCCACTCAAATTTTACCGCCTGATTCAAAGTTGAGGCCACAACCCCCGCATGTATCCATGGTCGTCCTAGTAACAGATTATAGTCCGCGGATATATCTAACACCTGAAATTCTACCTCAAACCATGTTGGACCTATTTGTAAACAAAGACTGACTTCTTCAATAGTGGACCTTTGAGACCCATTGAAAGCCTTTACATTCATGGACCCTTCTCGTATTTCATACAGTCCCTTGCCCAGCCTCTTTAGTGTTGTCAACGGGCAAATATTAAGGCTGGACCCTCCATCAATCAGAACTTTGGTAATGAAGTAATCTTCACATTGCACGGTAATGTGCAGTGCCCTGTTGTGACTCAAGCCTTCAGGTGGTAGTTCATCCTCGTGGAAAGTAATCTTGTGACTTTCTAATACCTGCCCCACCATGTTAGTCATCTCTCCACTTGTGATGTTGTTAGGAACATAAGCTTCATTCAATACTTTCATCAGGGCACTCCTATGTGCTTCCGAATTTTGCAGCAGTGATAAGATAGATATCTAGGGCGGAGTCTTGTTCAGATGATCTATGACTGAGTAGTCCCTGGCTTGCACCTTCCTCCAGAGGTCATCTGGTCCTGTCTCAATAACGGGAGGCCTGTTAACAGTTTGTTTGCTGGATTCTCCCAAGTGTTCGGGCGTATAGACCCTTCCAGTCCTGGTCATCCCTTGTACAACACCAGCTTCTTCTACTTTGACTTACTCCTTCCTTCTAGCTTCAGCTACATAATCCCAGGGCGCAACATTAGTGTTGAAGAGCGGTGCAGTAAATAGTGTCATCGTAATTAGTGTGGCTACCTTTACTTCGGATGGAACAGGAGTCACTGTAGGTGGTGCTATTCAACTTCGAATGGTATGGGCGTATCTGTAGGCGATGATATCTCAAACTCGAACGGGAATGATGTAGTCACCTCATCCCCTTTTGACGGCTGTGTCTGCACTATGATGGGATTGAGTGTAACTGCTGGCTTCTTGGGGTTATCACCTTATTTGATTAACCCGATTGATCCTTCTGGGTCCCATTCTTCATCTATTTCTATCACATTGACACCTCCACCATTGTGATCTGGGAGGGGGTTATTGTGGACATTAGGATCAGCTTCCTTTGCCTGAATGATCTTATTGTCGATCAGATCCTGGATCTTATCCTTCAACGAGAGGCATTCATCGATGGTATGTCCTTTCATGCCGGAATGGTATGCACATGTTTTGTTTGGATTGACCCATTGGAATGGATTCTCTGTGGCTACAGCAGGGATGGGAGTGATGTAACCATCATCCTTTAACCTTTCATACAGCTGGTCAATGGGCTCGGCAATGGCGGTATACTGTTTGGGTGGCCTGTGGTCAAAGTTAGGTCGAGGTCTTTGGAAATTTTGGCGAGCTGGAGGTGATTGAAAGTGAGATGGTTGGGAGTTGTGTGTATGATAGGTAGTGGCCGGTTGGGAATATCTTGGAGATGTGGGTTGATATGTAGGTGGAGGTGACGGTCGATATGTAGGTAGAGGTGCTTGGTATGCAAGTGGAGAGGTTCGATATGTCAGTGGGGATTTGGGTCCCTATGCAACCATTACTGCTCCTACGTCTTTCTTCTTGGATATACCACCGGAATGCAGTGCTTTGTTGGTAGCTTGTAGTACTTCAAAATTTGTGACCATCCCACTCTTGATGCCCTCTTCAATCCTTTACCCAGTTTGATGATGTCAGAGAACTTGTGATTTTCAATTACCATCAGTCTTTCATAATATTGCGGGTCATGTGCCCTGACGGAGAATTTGTTCATTTGTTCTTCATCTAATGACGGCCTAGCCTTGGCATCTTCTAACCTCCAACGAGTGGCATACTCGCGAAAAGTTTCAATGGGTTTCTTCTTGAGATTCTGGATGTAGAATATGTCCGACGCATTTTCCGTGTTGAACCTGAATCGGTCCATGAAATTCGAGGCCATACTCACCCAATTAGGCCACTTCTTGGGGTCCTGGATGATGTACCAAGACAAGGCATCCCATGTGAGGCTCCTCATGAATAATTTCATCCGAATCTTTTCCTCTCTTCCAACTCCGACCAGTTTATCACAATAGGTCCTCAAATGGACCCTGGAATCACCAGTAGCGTCGAACATTTCGAACCTGGGAGGTTTGTAACCCTCCGGTAGTTTTACATCAGGCTGTACACAGAGATCTTCATAATTCAATCCTTCGATCTGCTTCCATGCCTTGAACTCGGCTAGTCAATTTCTTGAGTTCTTCGGCCAAGTTCATGATAAGAAGGTCCTTCTCACTGGATTCCGGTGTGTAAGAAATGGGTTGGGTGGAGTGAGGTAGAGTCTCCAGATATATGGGGTTGTTCAGGTGGCCTGTTTCTTGAGCATAAAGGTGATCGTTGGTTGAGTTCTGTGGTTCAGGAATGATGGGTGGGGTGTTTTGGGGGTATGGCAGGTGTTTGGTTGGTATTGTGGTGGGAGGGTTTGGTTTTGTCGTGGAGTTGTATAGTGGTGAGTAGCAGGAGGGTTCTGTCTGTTGGTGGTATTCTGAGGTGGTGCGGGGTTTTGAGTATTCGGGTGGCTGACATCCAGAACATTAAGTAAGAAGGACAAGTTTGCTAGGTTTCGAACATGTTCAAGTTCCCCTTGAAGTTTCAACAGCCTTTGCTCGAGTTGTAACACAACATCATTCTGTACCTGAGTACCCCTACTGTCAGAAGTTTCGGTATGTTCAACTGATGTTGAGTTTTCCATTCTGATATTAGTCAAATCTTCCATCTTGCCTTTGCCTTTGCCTTTGCCTTTGGGTGGACTAGGGAAGAGAAGGTGGAGGGCCCCTGGATATTGTATGATATCTTGATGATGCCATAATGCATGAACCAACCTTTGGGGAAGGGGAATAATAAAATAAAAATAAAAGGTAACAAGTCAGTAAGGATCATGAGAAAGTATTTGCTGTATTTAAACACATATTGCAGAATTGTAAATGCGCGTCTTAATTTGGAGCCTCGTTGTGCCCGAGGTAGGCCTAGCGATAAGTTGATTTGGAGAACTTAGATGCCAATAATTGCATCATTTCATTATGTAAAAGTAGATAAATCTAAAACGATAGTAAATAAGATAAGTCACTAATGGAACTTGACCTTATTACATTTGAAAAAGCAGGTAAATCTGATCTACTTGCTCCTAGAAGGACCTTCCCGAGACTTGATCTTCTTAGCTCTGTCGATCAGGTTCCCCAGGTCGTGCATGCCCAACAGCAGGTATACTTTCGCTAGATGTACTCCTTAGCTTCCCTCAGCATTCTAGCAGTCGGCGACTCTTTTCCTCGTCTTCGCCTCTAGCTCCATCAGACCCAGCTCCAAATATTCTGACCTTTCGTTAGACTTGATAGCCCTTTCCTTCCACTCGTTGATCAGTTTCATATCAGTCTTGTGTTGCTCCAGATGCTCGGCCTCGGATTCACGAACCCTTTTGTGGAGTTTATTGTATTTCACTTGGGCCTCAGCAACTTCGTCTATGACCCTGTTTCCCCCACCGATTCCCTGCTCAATTATCCCTGCTATGCTGTCTTCCAACTATGATAGGTAAAACATACATGCCCTGCGTGGTACCTGTCTGGCTTGATGGTGTCCCTTTCTACAATAATCTTTAGATGCCACATATGCTGAGCTTCACATTTGTACGGGATGTCGTCTTCCTAAAAATCTGCCCTGTAATGACTCATTTTAGAAACTCGCGGTATGACTTGCTTCCTCCCTACCTGTCTCATAACCCTGATGGGAATATAAGGGTATATTCCCCATAACCCGATCAACACCAGGTGCGGAGCGTCCCTCGATCTGATGATGAACTCACTGGTAGGGAACAATTCGAACATCCATTAAACCTGGTCCTCGGTCAAATTTTTAAAGAACTACACTCATTCTGTAGCATTTTCCAGTTTAGCAAACCCGTCGGGGATATAAGCCATTCTTTTAGGGTGGTAGAAGGCTATATGATCATTCCACGCCCTTCGTGGAAACTCTTGAAGGTATTGACCCCTTTGGAGATTCTCCAATAACCAAACATGTAGTAGCAGATTACAACCCTCAAAGTGTTTGAACCCCTTCTAGCGGCGGTCCAAGGATCGGTATATGTCTGCTATGATCATAGGGACAATGGTATATGTTTGCCCCTCGATCCCCTCCAGCAATGTTTTGGCTACCATAGCCATTCTAGGGTGAATCCTGTCTGCTTTGCTTGGAAATACTATCATACCCAGGAAGCAAACAACAAACACAAAATCCCTGAGGTGAATATGACCCAAGAAAGTGATAGAGAATTCATCATGGAAGATACGATAGGATTTTCTACGGCCGTATCGTCCATAGAGGTAGTCAAAAGGTATGTAGGACTTTGTCAGGTACACTAAATCATCGTTCTTTTTCAAACCCATCATTTTCAGGAACGCCCTAGCGGCACGGTTTTCTAGCACCAATAAACCTGGACTGTCCCAAGGTAATTATAATGACCCGGCCGGTCGTTCCGTGAGAGTTAACTCGTTTCCCCAATATCTGCACTTGTTATATATTGCTATCCTGTTTTTGATGTGTTGGGTCAGTTGGTTTGGGTCCGGAATGGTTATGGTGAGAGTTTAGACCTTTAGCCTTTTAAAGTAGCCTAATAGTTGAGAAAGTCAACTGAGAGTTGACCTATTGGTGAATAACCTCGGAATGTGGATTTTATGGCTCGGATAGCTTCGTTAGGTGATTTGGGACTTAGGAGTGTGTTCAGAATATTTTTGTAGCGTCCGGTGTAGAATTAGGCTTGAATTGGAGAAAGTTGGTTTTTGGTGATTTCTGGTCGGTAGTGAAAAATAGGCTATCAGGGTCGGAATGGAATGTCGGAAGTTGGAGCAAGTTTGTAATGTCATTTTGGATATGTTTGTAAAATTTCAGGTCAATCAGAGGTGTTTCGGTTGGTTTCGGCGTAGTTGGCGAAATTTGGAAGTTTCAAAGTTCATAGGCCTTAATTTGATGAGATTTTGGTGTTGTTGCATTATTTTTGGTGTTTTGAAGGCTTGACTAAGTTTGAATGATGCTATGATGATATGTTGGTATGTTTGGTTGAGGTCCCGAAGGCCTCGGGTGTGTTTCGGGTGGTTAACGGACCAACTTTTGGCTTGAAATCTGGACAGATTTCTGCTGGTGTAAGGTTCTGGTTTCCTTCTACGCGATCGCATGAGGATGCTTGCGATCGCGTAGGGTAAAATAGTGAGGCAGAATTTTTGTTATACGCGATCGTGTGGTGGAGGTCACGATTGCGATCGCGTGAGTATGAGGTGGTTGGTCAGTGCGATCGCGTGGTGTTGTTTGCGTTCACGTAGAGTTAAAAGGGCGCGTGAGTGAGTTGAGTCGTTGTTCCTCGCGATCACATAGAGTGGTTTGCGATCGCGTGGGTTTATGTCCTGATGGATCACGATCGCGTGTGGATGTCTGCGATCGTGTAGGGTAATTTGATGGGGCAAATGATTTGTTCTTCGCGATTGCGTGCCAATGTTTGCGATCACAGTGAAAAAAATATATTAGCTGGGCAGAATGTTTAAAAGGCCTATTATGTGAAATGGGCTCATATTTTTCTCCATTGTTGATAAGTTGGGAGAACCTTTGAGAGGATTGAAGAGGGAATTGAAAGGAATCACTTGGAGGTAAGGTTCTTAACTTCATAACTCGTTTTTATGTCAATTTCTAAGTGATTAAACCATAGAAATTGCTGGAATTAGACCCAAATTGGGGAAGAAGGATGCATGGGAAAATTTATTTTTCTTTTAAGGATTTGAGTGGGCAATTTGTGGTCCGATTTTAGTGTTCTTGGTATGTATAGAATCGTGGGAGGATGAGGGTTCTAATGATGTAAAAATTATCTAATTACGAGACGGGGGCCCGGGGCTCGGGTTTGGCCGAATTTCGAGATTCTTGTATAATTTGATAAATTTTGATTGGGTTGAGTTCCTTTGATATATATTGATGATGTTAACTGGTTTTGGCTAGATTCAGAGAAATCGGGAGCCAATTTGAGGGGAAAACGCATAGCGGACTAGTGTTGTGTCCCGGTAGAGGTAAGTAATGGTTATAAATCTTTTCCTGAGGGTATAGAACACCAGGCTACATATTTCTCACTGATTTTTAGAAATGTGCACATGTCGGATGACGAGTATGTGGCGCGTACTGATTTTTGGATTGGACTAGGTCCTCTCCGCGGCAACTAATGAGTTGCATATTTACTCAAAACCTTATGTTAAATTATGTTATAAGGATTTGTGAAATATTTGGGCTATAAGCCGTGTTTGGGGCCTCGTGCCGATCTGTTTAGACTCCTTTGAGGGATTTTACTGTTTTTTCCCTCACTATTTGTTGATGATTTCACTCAGCATCATTGTGCATACTGCTTTTCGAAACTCAACCTGATTTACACTATATGAGCATTAAAATGATGTTTTGGGTCGAGTACCCTGTTTTACTAATGCGCCCGAGGGGCCTTTTGAGTGGTTCTACCGAGTGTGGCCGAGGGCCAAGAGTGATGGTGAGGTGCTGAGTGATATTAGCGCTTGGCTGAAGGAGCCCCTCCGGAGTCAGTACACACCCCTAGTGAGCGCACCGAGTGCCGAGTGATTGGGAGGCATGAGTGACTATGAGGGGCTGAGTGATTGTGAGGTGCTGAGTGATTGTGAGGCATGCCCGAGGGGCTGATTATGAAACATGTTTTTGCCCGAGGGGCTACTTATGATTTTACTACATTCATTTGCATACCAAATCCTTTGTTTAAAGTGGTTAATATGTGCATTCTTTAAAGGACTTTTTTTGAAGTTGATTTTAAGGTATGATGATTTCGTATATCTATGTTATACTATTGGAAAGTAAGGTTGTGTATATTGTGACTTGATGACATTGATTTTATGTGCTTCCTTGCTACTTAGACTTTATTTATTTTCATTGCTACTGAGTTGGCGTACTCACATTACTCCCTGCACCTCTGTGTGCAGATTCAGGAGCAGATATCGAGCATTAGCCTTTATTCCGCAGCGGAGCCGGATTGGTGGGATATAGAGGTAGCTGTTCAGCGTTCGCAGCATCTCTATTTTCCCTTCTTGATGTATTTAGCTTTGATTCAAAGGTTTTGTATTATAATAGTTTATTTTGGCTTATTTCGCTAGATGCTCATGACATGTTGGCTCCGGGTTTTGGGGGATGGTAGTATTGTATTATATTGGCCTATTATATTAAGAAATTTTTTGAATATTTTTATGAAACGCTTGAAACTTGAATGGGTTTTTCAAAAGAAATAGCGAACATGCGATAGTCGGCTAGCCTAGTTCCACGATAGGCGCCATCACGGCCAGTTAGGATTTGGAGTCGTGACAGTTTGATATCAGAGCCCTAGGTTACATAGGACTCAACAATCATAAGCAGGTTTAGTAGAGTCTTGCAGATTGGTACGGAGATGTCTGTACTTATCTTCGAGAGGCTGCCGAACTCTAAGGAAACATTTCCATTTTCTTGAACTCTTTCGTGCTAATCTATTGATTCTTGAAACTTGAACTTAAGTTGTTTCACTCTCTCACAGATGGTGAGGACACGCAATACCAATCAGAGTGACCAGTCACCGGCTAGACCAGCGAGAGGTCGAGGCCGTGGTAGAGGTAGGGGGCCAGCCCGCGCAGCAGCCGGGCAGTGCCTCAGGATCTCCCTATCGATCATGATCAGGTTCCTGCCGATGGTGTCCTAGCGGGACATGCTCAGGCAGCAGCAGTGCCTACGGTTATTCCAGGTCTTCAGGAGGCCCTGTCTCAGATATTGACAGTATGCACTAGTTTGGCTCAGGCAGTCGCCATGTCTTCTACTGCCACTATAGCTCAGGCTGGGGGAGGCAATCAGACTCCAGCTGCCCGGGCACCTGAACAGGCTGGACAGGGTATTTAGGCACCGGGAGAAACCCCGACTCAACTAGTTGCTCCAGTCTAGGATTATGTGGTCCCTGCTATGCCGAGGACGAGCATCGCAGGTTGGAGAGATTCAACAGACTTCAGCCTCCGACTTTCAGCGGTATAGAGGGCGAGGATGCCCAGTGATTCCTAGATAGGTGCTAGAGGATACTGCGTACCGCGGGTATTTTAGAGACCAGTGGGGTCTCATTTGTTCCATTTCAGTTTGCGGGTGCTGACTTTACCTGGTGGGAGTCATTCGACAGGCGTAGGCCGGTTGGTTCAACACCACTTACCTAGCAGCAGTTCTCCACGATCTTTTTGGAGAAGTATGTTCCTCAGTCCCACAGAGAGGATCAGCGCATGCAGTTTGAGCAGCTGCGCCAGGGAGAGTTATCAAATACTCAGTACGAGATGAGGTTCTCTGAGTTGGCTACACATGCTTCTGAGATTATACCTACTGATAGGGAGAGGGTGAGGAGGTTTGTAGATGGTCTTTCTTATCAACTTTGGTTATTTATGACTCAGGAGAGAGTATCAGGTGCTTCATTCGAGCACGTTGTTGACATAACTCGAGACATTGAGTCTGTTCGCCACTAGGAGCGGGAGGAGAGGGAGGCCAAGAGGCCTCAAGGTTCAGGTAGTTCCAGTAGTGCTCCCTTTAGGGGACAGTTTCAACAGGGTAGGGGCCGTTCATTCAGGCCTCCTCAATCAGGCTGTCCAGTATATAGTGGTGCCTCTTCAGGGCAGGGTCCCCGTGGTTCTCAGTCAGGCCGTACTTCATTTGGCACCCTACCAGCTTAGAGTGTAGCTCGAGCACCTCCAGTTCAGGGTTCTTCTATGCAGGAGTCTTCCAGTGGTTGTACGGGTGCAAGGGTTTCTATCAGTCCCCGCCTCCAGCTCCAGGGAGTTGTTTTGAGACTGGAGAGTTCAGGCACGGGCAGAGGCAGTGTCCCCGCCATTCCGGTGGATCTTCTCAGCAGAGGGTCCAACCCTCGACTTCATCTCCAGTCACTTCACCACCCGCTCAGGCAGCCAGGGGTGGTGGACAGTCAGCCAGAGGCTACCCTAGAGGGGGAGGTCGAGCAAGGGGAGGTCAGGCTCGCATGTGTGCATTTCCAGCCAGGCCGGATGCTATGGCCTCAGATGCCGTGATTGCAGGTATTGTGTCAATTTGTTGCCGTGATGCCTTGGATTTATTTGACCCTGGTTCCACATATTCCTATGTTTCTTCATATTTTGTCGATTTTCTGGATGTGCCCCGTGAGTCTGTAGTCACCTCTTTTCATATGTCAACTTCAGTGGGCGATACTGTTGTTGTGGACCGTGTGTATCAGTCATGCATTATGTCTATTGGGGATCTGGAGACCCGAGTGGACCTACTGTTACTCAGCATGGTCGATTTTGACGTGATATTGGGCATGGATTGGTTATCTCCGTGCCATGTTATTCTTGATTGTCACGCTAAGACCATGACCTTAGCTATGCCGGGGTATCCGAGGGTGGAGTGGAGAGGTTCTTCCGAGTATATGCCTAGCAGGATGATTTCTTACCGGAAGGCTCAGCGCATGGTTGAGAAAAGGGTGTTTATCTTATTTGGCCTTTGTGAGGGATGTCGGTGGTGAGACTCCCGCTATTGATTCAGTTCCTGTGGTCCGTGACTTTCCGGATGTGTTTCCTGAAGACCTGCCAGGCATGCCACTCGACAGGGATATTGATTTTGGTATTGACCTGGTGCCAGGAACTCAACCTATTTCTATTCCACCTTATCGTATGGCACCAACGGAGCTAAAGGAATTGAAGGAGCAACTTCAGGAGCCCCTGGATAAGGGGTTCATTCGGCCTAGTGTGTCACCTTTGGGTGCACCGGTGTTGTTCGTAAAGAAGAAGGATGGGTCCGTGCGTATGTGTATTGACTATCGACAGTTGAATAGGGTTACGGTGAAGAACAAGTATCCCTTGCCCCGCATTGATGATTGGTTTGACCAGCTTCAGGGAGCCAGAGTGTTTTCCAAGATTGATTTGAGATCTGGGTATCATCAGTTGAGGATTCGGGATTCTGATATTACGAAGACTGCTTTCAGGACCAGATATGGTCATTATAAGTTCTTAGTTATGTCGTTTGGGCTGACCAATGCCCCAACCGTATTTATGCAATTGATGAACAACGTGTTTCATCCTTATCTTGATTCCTTCGTCATTTTGTTCATTGATGACATCCTAGTTTTTACTTGTAGCAAGGAAGAGCATGCTCATCATTTGAGAGTTATGTTACAGAGGTTGAGGGAGGAGAAGCTTCATGCGAAATTCTCCAAGTGTGAGTATTGTCTTGGTTCGGTTTTTTCTTGGGGTACGTGATGTCTAGTAAGGGGATTCAGTTTGATCCAAAGAAGATAGAGGCGGTGCAGAGTTGGCCCAGACCGTCCTCAGCTACAGAAATTAGGAGTTTCCTTGGTTTGGCGGGTTATTACCGTCGCTTTGTGGAGTGATTCTCGTCTATTGCTTCGCCGTTGAATAGATTGACCCAGAAGGGTGCTCCATTCAGATGGTCTTATGAGTGTGAGGAGAGCTTTCAGAAGCTCAAGTCAGCATTGACTACAGCCCCAGTACTAGTTTTGCCTGCTGGTTCGGGTTCTTACACAGTTTATTGTGATGCTTCTAGAGTTGGCTTGGGAGCAGTATTGATGCAGGACGGTAGGGTGATTGCCTACACGTCCAGACAGTTGAAGGTGCACGAGAAGAATTATCTGGTGCACGATCTTGAGTTAGCTGCCATTGTTCATGCCTTGAAGATTTGGCGGCATTAATTGTATAGAGTGCAGTGTGAGATTTTCACTCATCATCGCAGTTTGCAGTATCTGCTGAGGCAGAAGGACTTGAATTTGCATCAGAGGAGATGGTTGGAGCTCCTCAAGGATTATGACCTCACTATTTTATATCATCCAGGGAAGGCCAATGTAGTGGCCGATGCCTTGAGTCGCAGATCAGAGAGTTTGGGGAGTTTAGCCTACCTTCCAATAGCAGAGCGGCCATTAGCCCTTGATGTTCAGGCCTTAGCAGGTCAGTTGGTGAGATTGGATCTATCAGAACCCCCGCGGGTGTTGGCTTGTGTAGCCTCCAGGTCTTCTCTTTACGATCAGATTAGAGCACGCCGGAATGATGATCCACATTTGCTTTTTCTTCAGGACAGGGTCCGTCGCGGTGATGCCAGGGATGTGGTTATTGGTGATGATGGGGTCGTGATAGTTTGATACCAAACTGTCACGACCCCAAATCCTAACCTGTCGTGATGGCGCCTATCGTGGAACTAGGCTAGCCGACTACGGCATGTTCGCAATTTGTTTTGAAAATCCCATTCAAGTTTCAAGCATTTCATAAAACTATACAGAAAATTTCTTAATATAATAGGCCAATATTACACAATACTTCCATCCCCCAAAACCCGGAGCCAATATGTCATGAGCATCTAGCGAAATAAGCCAAAATAAACTATTATAATACAAAACCTTCGAATCAAAGTTAAATACATCAAGAAGGAAAATAGAGATGATGCGAACGCTGAACAACTACCTCTATATCCCACCAATCCAGATCCGCTGCGGAATAAAGGCTAATGCTCGATATCTGCTCCTGAATCTGCACACAGAGGTGCAGGGAGTAATGTGAGTACGCCACCTCAGTATTAATGAAAATAAATCAAGTCTAAGCAGCAAGGAAGCACATAAAATAAATGCCATCAAGTCACAATATACACAGCCTTACTTTCCAATAGTATAACATAGATATACGAAATCATCATGCCTTAAAATCAACTTCAGAAAAAGTCCTTTAAAGAATGCACATTTTAACCACTTTAAAACAAAGGATTTGGTATGCAAATGAATGTAGTAAAATCATAAGTAGCCCCTCGGGGAAAAACATGTTTCATAATCAGCCCCTCGGGCATGCCTCACAATCACTCAGCACCTCACAATCACTCAGCGCCTCAAAGTCACTCATGCCTCCCAATCACTCGTCACTCGGCACTCGGTGCGCTCACTGGGGGTATGTACTGACTCCGGATGGGCTCCTTCAGCCCAAGCGCTAATATCACTCAGCACCTCACCATCACTCTTGGTCCTCGGCCACACTCGGTAGAACCACTGAAAAGGCCCTTCGGGCGCATCAGTAAAACAGGGTACTCGACCCAAAACATTATTTTAATGCTCATGTAGTGTAAATTAGGATGAGTTTCGAAAAGCAGTATGCACAATGATGCTGAGTGAAATCATCAACAATTAGTGAGGAAAACAGCAGTAAAAGCCCTCAAAGGGGTCTAAACAGATCGGCACGAGGCCCCAAACACGGCTTATGGCCCAAATATTTAACAAATCTTTAGAACATAATTTAACATAAGGTTTTGAGTAAATATGCAACTCATTAGTAGCCGCATAGAGGACCTTGTCCAATCCAAAAATCAGTACGTGCCACATACTCGTCATCCGCCATGTGCTTCTAAAATCAGTGAGAAATATGTAGTCTGGGGTTCCATACCCTCGGGACAAGATCTATAACCATAACTTACCTCTACCGGGCGACAACACTAGTCCACTATGATTTTGCCCCTCAAATTGGCTCCCGATTTCTCCGAATCTAGCCAAAACCAGTTAACATCATCAATATATATCAAAGGAACTAAACCCAATCGAAATTTATCAAATTATACAAGAATCTCGAAATTCGGCCAAACCCTAGACTCAGGCCCAAGTCTCGTAATTCGATAATTTTTACATCATTAGAACCTCATCCTCCCACGATTCTATACATACCAAGAACACTAAAATCGGACCACAATTTCCCACTCAAATCCTCAAAAGAAAAATAAATTTACCCATGCACCCTTCTTCCCCATTTTGGGTCTAATTCCAGCAATTTTTATGGTTTAATCACTTAGAAATCGACATAAAAACGAGTTATGAAGTTAAGAACCTTACCTCCAAGTGATTCCCTTCAATTTCCTCTTCAATCCTCTCAAAGGTGCTCCCAACTCGTCAACAATGGAGAAAAATATGAGCCCATTTCACATAACATGCCTTTTAAACATTCTGCCCAGCTAATATATTTTCGTCACTGCGATCGCAAACATTGGCACGCGATCGCGAAGAACAAATATGTTGCCCCATCAAATTACCCTACGCGATCAATCAGGACATAAACCCACGCGATCGCAAACAACTCTACGTGATCGTGAAGAACAATAGCTCAACTCACTCACGCGCCCCTTTAACTTTACGTGAACGCAAACAACACCACGCGATCGCACCGACCAACCAACTCATACTCACGCGATCGCGATCGCAACCTCCACCACGCGATCGCTATCACGACCTCCACCACGCGATCGCGATCGCGACCTCCACCACGCGATCGCGTATAACAAAAATTCTGCCTCACTATTTTACTTTACACGATCGCAAGCATCCTCACGCGATCGCGTAGAAGGAAACCAGAACCTCACACCAGCAAAAATCTGCCCAGATTTAAAGCCAAAAGTTTGTCCGTTAACCACCCGAAACACACCCGAGGCCCTCGGGACTTCAACCAAATGTACCAACATATCCCATAACATCATTCAAACTTAGTCAAGCCTTCGAAACACCAAAAACAATGCAACAACACCAAAATCGCATCAAATTCAAGCCTATGAACTTTGAAACTTCCAAATTTCGCCAACTACGCCGAAACCAACCGAAACACCTCCGATTGACCTGAAATTTTACAGACATATCCAAAATGACATTACGAACCTGGTCCAACTGCCGGAATTCCTTTCCGACCCCGATAACCTATTTTCCACTACCGACCGGAAATCACCAAAAACCAACTTTCACCAATTCAAGCCTAATTCTACATCGGACACCACAAAAATATTCTGAACACACTCCTAAGTACCAAATCACCTAACGAAGCTATCCGAGCCATAAAATCTGCATTCCGAGGTTGTTCACCAATAGGTCAACTCTCAGTTGACTTTCTCAACTATTAGGCTACTTAAAAAGGCTAAAGGCCTAAACTCTCACCATAACCATTCCGGACCCAAACCAATTGACCCAACACATCAAAAACAGGACAGTGATATATAACAAGTGCAGATATGTGGGAAACGGGGTAAATCTCACGTAACGACCGACCGGGTCGTTACATCCTCCCCCTCTTAAATAAATGTTCGTCCTCGAACGGGTATAGAAATATACCTGGAGTCTCGAATAAGTGAGGATATATGTCCCGCATCTTCTGTTCGGTCTCCTAGGTGGCATCCTCCACCGGCCGCCCTCTCCATTGAACCTTCACTGAAACTATATCCTTAGACCTCAGCTTCCTGACCTGTCGACCCAAAATAGCCACTGGCTCTACCTCATATGACATATCACCCTCGAGCTGAACCGTGCTGAAGTCCAAAACATGGGAAGGGTCACCAACATACTTCCGGAGCATCGAAACATGGAATACTGGATGAATACTCGATAAACTGGGAGACATAGCAAGCCTATAAGCCACCTCCCCAATCCTCTGAAGCACCTCAAATGGCCAGATGAACCTGGGACTCAGCTTCCCTCTCATCCCAAATCTCATAACACCCTTCATGTGTGACACCTTCAGCAACACCTTATCCCCAACCATGAAAGACACATCTCGGACCTTCCGGTCCGCATAACTCTTCTGCCTAGACTGCGCCGTGTGAAGCCGCTAGTGAATCAACTTTGCCTTACTCAAAGCATCCTGAACCAAATCTGTGCCCAATAGCCTAGCCTCGCCCAGCTCAAACCAACCAACTGGAGATCTGCACCTCCTACAATATAAAGCCTCATACGGAGCCATCTAAATACTCGACTGATAGTTGTTATTATATGGAAACTCCGCTAGTGGCAGAAACTGGTCCCATGAACCACCAAAGTCAATCACATAAGCACGCAACATATCCTCAAAAATTTGAATGGTGCGCTCCGACTGCCCGTCGGTCTGAGGATGAAACGCTATGCTCAACTCAACCTGAGTAGCCAACTCTCTCTGCACGGCTCTCCAAAATTGAGATGTGAACTGAGTGCCTCTGTCGGAAATGATAGAAACTGGAATCCCATGCAATCTGAAAATCTCCTTGATATAAATCTCAGCTAACCTCTCTGAAGAATAAGTGGTACCAACATGAATGAAGTGCGCGAACTTGGTCAGCCGATCCACAACGACCCATATAGCATCAAACCTCCTCGAAGTCCGTGGGAGTCCAACTACGAAGTCCATGGTGATCCGCTCCCACTTCCACTTCGGAATATCAAAACTCTGAAGCAATCCACTAGGTCTCTTGTGCTCATACTTGACCTGCTGACAGTTGAGACACCGAGCCACCAACTCCACAATATCCTTCTTCATTCCCTTCCATCAATAATGCTACCTCAAATCCTGATCGACTGGTACCCTCAAGCGGACAACTTGAGGGGGAAAGGCACGGAACCGTCGACTGCACCGCTGATCGACTAGTTTTACAGAAAGTAATCCTTTCCAAATTTAGGGGGTGATATAAAATGGAAGAGCAAAACCACTCATCAAGCGTTGCTATAGGATTTGTATAGGCACGAGTGGAATATGATGTTGAGCATGATTATGCAGCAATAAGCAATAAACATGTTGTCACGTATTTGTACATTATGAAATCGATAAATACAACATTTATAATTGAAAAGAAATTACATAGGAAAACAAAAAGAAACATGTCAGTTTCATTTTTTTGAAAAAAATAAACCCTTGGGGAGAGCAAACAATTAATTGCACGTAAAGGGGAAAGGGAAAGGGAAAGGGTGCAAGTATTTAACAAAACAAGGCATACTTATACGAATTCACAAAATGGTTTGTAGTGGTAAAAACCTAGAATCCCTAGCAGAGTCGCCATGTTGTCGCGCCCCCCTTTTTCCATCTCCTTTTCGGATTGGTCAGGGTTTTCGACATTATTGGGACAACTCGTTTCCTTTTGAGAAAGGGGCATAATGAGTTTGAAGAGTCGCCACCTGATGAATTAAGGTGCGTTAGGGCACCTATTAAGGCTTATTCATAACACTAAATGCATAACCAGAGATTGGGTAAGGACTTGAAATTACTTCAAGGTGAAAGTGTTAGGCACCCCTCAAAGTCCACAACTGTGGGTCCCGGCCAAACAACTTTGTGAATTCATTCAAGCAGCAAGTAAACAGTCTAAGAACACATATGTAAATAAATAAAAGTCTTAATAGATTAGCAGTCCAAGCACACATATGTAAACAAATAAAGTTCTTAATAGATTAGCAGTCCAAGCACACATATGTAAAGGATAAGGGAGGTCCTAAGTTGTTTATCCTATAGGATCACATATGTACAATGCCCGGTAATCACTCCTCAATGAGGGGCTACACGTTGCATTAGCGTACATGTCATCATATCCTTATCTACCTATTGTGCCACCTCTTAGAGGTTATAAGTGAGTTTTGTTTAACGAGCTCTAAGCGTGTTATTACCCGTCCCATCTTTGTGTTCCCAGAAGAGTTCAGGACCTCTAATATATTGGCAGTTCTAGACAAACCCCTATGGTTTTAAAAGGGAAAACTAGGTGACAAGCAAGAACAAATAGGACTAGCACATAAGTAACAAATCGTTAAGAGGCTAGATTCACCTCCACACATCATGCAAATAAACAGTACGTCTCAAAACATAGACAGAGACATTTTTATTAAAAAGGGGATCCTAAGACAAGATATCTAAGTGAACATTAAAGCACAGAAATACACAACACTGTTTCATAATGCAATGGCAGGGTCCAAATCAGTTTGCCTACTGATTTTAAGACCTGTAGGACTTTAGGCAGTAAACATAATTAACACGCAATTTGCAGTTTATAGAGACTAATTACCTAAGGCTTGCCTAGGCGTGGGACTCTGCAATCACAATTACAAGAGTTGTTTAAACAGTTTAAAAGTTGTTTAACCTACAACATGTTTCTCTAGGTGATGAAGACTTAAAAAGGGGAATTTGTACCACTTTTTATTCAGAAGTATGACAATTTTATGAGAGACGATTTTTCTATACCTTTTCATATCAGTGACTTATTTTAATGGAACTAGGAATGTTCACATAAATGCAAGCATGGTTCCTAGAACATGGTATCTAAATGCATACTGGAATGTCAGTTTATTAGAACAAGATTGTTAACCTATCAGCAGGATTTCTAAGTGAAAAACATCTATTGAAGCATGTATTAGTGATATCCTGAAGCAATAAACGTGAAGCCCTAAGAACATGATATCTAATGCATGTTTAGCATGATTTGGATGCAAANCCTACAGTACCATACACTACCCCCCCCCCCCTTTTCACTAGTCACCTTAATATCTGTTTACAAATTAATTATTACAACCAATAGTTGAGAGAATTACATAAATAAATAAAAAAAGAAGAAGTTAAACTATAGGCCTTCAGAAATCTCAAATGCCAACGGTTTCAAAACCAATTCCATGTCCAGGTGTGTCAGAGTTCCCTAAGGACCTCAAGGATCCCGGGCAGTGCTCACACCAAGACTTCCGTAATAGGGATTGCGTAAGTGCAGTGTAGAAGGGCCAACCCCAGTGTGCCAGAGTTCGGAGGAATCTCAAGGATCCCAAGGCAGTACACACACTGGAGGGGCATAACCTATTGACCTAAGATTGAAGTGAGAGTGCTTGACATAGTTTTGAAAAGGTTTTGATATGAAAAGAATGTTGAGATAACTCTAGGAGTGAAAAAGATTTTCTAAGGTAGAAGTCAGTTTAGTAATAAAACAGTTTGAGAAAAATACTAATACACTTTTGAAATCAGAACACAAACCAATTGGTCATAGAACAACCAGATTCAGAAAACACTTGGCAAACAGATTCCACACAGGGATAAATGGGTTGGGGACACATAGAATACACATTAAGGAACACATGAACAGGGTACAAGGAGGCATATAGACAACATATTGCATAGAACACTTAGGAGTTTTTTATAGCATTAACAGGTTAGACATGATAGTAAGTAATTGGTGACATAGAGCAAGGATGCATTAAACCCGTGTTGCGAGAAATGGGAGGTACTGGACAGGATTAGACACACAATTAAGGTCAATCGAATGTTCTAGAGACTAGGAGACTGAAGAAGAATAGGCAGGGATAAGTAGACATGTTGGACAAACAATCAAGTAGACAACTATGTTTATACATGCTAATTACATATTGAACAAACAGTGTTTAGACATTCTAGTTATACAATGAACAGGACATGGCTTTAAACATGCTAAGCAAGGAAGTAAACATGAAAACATATTGGATTCACGGTCAATGGAATAGTGCAGGAATGAAACACATGAAAATTGGTTTTCAAAATTTAACTAGAGACATACCATTTGAAGAAAGGAGTGCAAAATATAAAGCAAGTGTAGTTTCAATATCTAGCCTTGGCTTTCAGCTGGCTAGACCAAGAGTTAACATAAGTCGCAGAGAATGAAAAGAGAGTTTGAGTGTGCGTGTGTGTATTCTGAACTAAGTTCGTGTCTTGAGAGGTAAAACAAGAAAGTTTATATAGTAGTTTAAGAGTAGGACAAACAAGGTAAAAAAAATCAGAAGCCAGCAATTAAGGAAATCACAGAGTCCAATCACATAAGGAGTTCAGAATAGACCCCTTTAATTAAGGGCAATTGATTCAAACGGTAATGACAGGGATTCAATTAAGGCAAGAAATTCAAATCAAACCAAATAAGGGAGCCAGAATAAGCTCATTTAATTAAGGGCAATTGATCAAACAGTAATAACAGGGGTCTAATTAAGGAAAGAATCCCAATCATACCATGTAAGTGAATCAATAAGAATCCACAGTTATGCAGGCAATTAAATAAGGCAGGGATGAATAAGTAAGGTCTTAAACTAGGAAACAAACAAGAATTATGCACACAAAAAATCTCTAACAAAGCAAATCAATTGGTTAGAATTTCAAAGTAATATCGATTTCTAGGGAGAAAGATATCAACTTCCACAAAATAGAGAATGAGTTAAGTAAAACTTCAGAAACACATAGAAATTAGTCCGGAAAATTTACTCAGAAACCCTAATAGAGATGAACTAGGGTAAAAATCATAAGACACTGAATTTGACTAAGAAAAATCGTAATGGTCAAAGATACAGAGTGAATCAATACAACTAGTAACATTGAAAAACTCAGAATTGAAGCAAAAAGCAAAACAATGCCACAAGTAACACGGAAAACCTAGAATCCAAGCAAAATATAAAAAAATGGAGTTTTAGCATAAATCGACTAGGGTCTAGGCAAACTCAACATAGATCTGTCAAAAGCAGATAAGAACAGAATATTAAACATTCAAAATCAGAAAACTTTTTGGAGACGATGATTTTCAGTAAACCCTAGTTTTAGGAAAACGGAAAATCACTTGAAAACCCAGAAAACTTTCAAGGAAACATGTGAGATAGGTTCGATTCATCTCAGATCTGAGAAGATCAAATATAGAAATTAGGGTTTTGAGAAAATAGCATAGAGACGAAGCTTAGAAATCCATAGGTTTAGGTAAAAGCAAGAAAATCTTACTAGAGATCGAACCAGAACGACCTAAAACAGGCAAGCGAAAGCCAAAGTCGTAAAGGGACTGACCCTGGTCCCTTGAGAACTTTAGAGACAAGTACTACCAGCATAAGCGATCCATGAGAGACTTGAGGATGGTGAGGAACCACCATGGTTGATGATGGAGAGTGACGGCGAGGTGAGATTAGGGTTAGGGCAGCGAGGATTTAGAGGGGAGAGTGAACTGTGACGGCCGAGAGGGTGAGGGCAATGAGAGGGTTTTGGGGGGGGGGGGTTCGTTTAGGTTAATTAAGGAGATGTTCAATATGGGTCGTTGATCAAAATGATCAACGGCTCCAAGCGAAATTGGGTCGGGTTAGGTAGGGGTTTGGGCCTGGTTGTATTGGGCTAGCTAATAAGGTGTTTTGGGTTGGTTATATAGGCTGCAATTGAAATAATAATAGGCTATTTGTTAAATACCCAAAAATAAATTAATTAAAATAATTTGTAAAATAATTACTAATTTATAAAAAATGAATTTCATGTATATAAATGTTTTAAAGAAGGTTATTTAGTATTTGAAATATAAAAGACTAATTTCTGGTAAAAAATAATACAAAATTGTATGCATGGGCTATAATTGCAAAAGCCAAAAGGTGCCAAATTGGTTATTTATAGAATAATTTGGACTTAATAGGACCATAATAGTAATATTAAGTCAAGAAAAAATATTCTGAAATCATTTCTGATGCAATTTTGTAATTCTTTATTGGAATAAAGTACTGTGCAAATTAATAAAACGTGTAGAAAATTGTGGGAAAATACCAATTGATGCTAATGCATGATTTTGAATACATATATGCATTTTGAAATATTTTTAGGAAAAATTGGGTATCAACAGAGGGTATGAAACTCGGAGTTTGGTATGATGTGACTATTTGGAAGTGACGCACATGCTAGGTGACATGCGTGTGAGCGTACACCATGAGGGATTGTGACTTGGCCCGTCACGTGAGACTGTAAAGTCGAATAGCCTTTTTATGCTTACATGTATTCCTTGTTTTCTAGAAATTTGATTTCCTTTCCTGTTAGAAAATCATGCTTAGGCCATGTACCTGCTTATTGTTGTTATACTCAGTCGTAGCAATTCTTGTATATTTTTACCTCAGTCTCTGTTATTTCCCTGCTGATACATTATAACATTCTGATTGGGCTGATTCCCTTTCATTACTGAGGGATGTGAGACTAGAGAGGTTCATGACTGAGTGAGGCGGAGGGCCTATTTGTGAGGTATTGTACCTTAGCACGTGAGTTGTACGTGCGAATCATGATGTTGTACCTTAACACGTGAGTTGTTCGTGCGGATTATGATATGATATGGTAGCACGTGAGCTGTCCGTGCGGATCTTGATATGATACTATAGCACGTGAGTTATCCGTGCAGCACGTGAGTTGTCTGTTAGGATTATAGCGTTTGGGTTGTAGGAGCCCCTCCGGTGTCTGTACACCCCTAGTGAGTGCAGGTACCTGTTCAGCGTGTGTATTGAGGGTTGAGAGCCGAGCGTTGAGCTATTGAGAGCTTGAGTGACTGAACCTTGAGAGGTTGCATATGTTTTCTTTGTTGCTACATTTAGCTGATTCATGCTATTGTTCTGAACTTCCGGAAACTTGTTATAATTGGTTTTAGTTAAACTTGGTAAATATGCAACTGATTTGACTCATGTTACTGGCATTTGCTCATGTCTATTCTTAACTGTTAAAATTATTGAAATGAACTATATTGTATAGCTCGACACTGCTTCTCAGTTCCTTATTTATATTTGTAACTTGCTGAGTTGGTTGTACTCATGCTACACCCTGAACTTCATGTGCAGATCCATGTGTGTTTGATCACGGAGGTCGTTGAGTTCGGGCTCGATTGAGTACCGGAGACTACGAGGTAGCTGCCGGTGTCAGTAGGACCTTGTCTCTCCTTCTATATTTCTTTCTGTTCAGTATTGATACTTAGACACTATTTGTATTAGACTGGCTACCTAGACGCTCATGACTTGGTGACACCCCGATGTTTGGGGCTAGCTTTTCCGCATTTTGATTTTATTTTGAGTTCAACTTCGATTTTTATGAAAATTTCTGGTATGAAAAAGCTTTGAATTATCCTTTTTATGAATTATTGAAGTATTTTGGAGATTTGTCTTGCCTAGTACCACCGATTGGCGCCATCACGACAGGTTAGGGTTTTGGATCGTGTCACTTTTCTTGGAAAAAAGGCATAAAGGGAACAATGGTGTTAACCACGTTTGAGAATCTGATGGTGGCAATAGCAGCTCCCGTCATCTGAAAATTGAAGGAAAAAAACTATTTCTTGGCTCTGATTGTGGGTATTGAATGTCAATCTCTGTTTCTCTTAAGTGTAAAACATTTCCCAGGCTACGTGTAATTCTACTCATTCTTCTTTATTGTGATATGATCTAAAGAGAAATATGAGACATTCATTTGTTCAGAAACCAAGGGTCAAAACCTTCAGCACTAGGTTCTCTTTTCCATTAAATGGCTTTGTTGAAGCATTGTACTATTGTCCAAAGTTGGATGAAAATACCCCTCGACGATGAGAAATAAAGAGCTTTTAGTATTAAAGGGTTTGACTTTTCACCATTGACAACCATTAAAAAATTTTGAAGCTTTGAATTTCAATTTTGGGTTTCAAAAACTATTATTGTTTGGATTGAGTGTTGTTGCAAATAATTGAGAATATTGTTTGGAGTTTATATCTCAATTTTGAAGGTGTTTGGTGAATATTAGACTTAAGTTTGGCTGAATTTCATATTGAAACTCGAAGAAGAAGAAGAAGAAGAAGAAGAAGAAGAAGAAGAAGAATACATGACATTCCATATAGTTACGAAATTGTAGTATAATTGTATGTAATTGTATCTTGTTGTAGTTATATATATATTTTTTATTTGAATGTGTATGAAAGTTGAAAAATAGTTGTATAATGTATGAATCGTTGTATAAATTTGTATTTAAGTTATCAATACTATCTTTTTACATAAAGTTATTGATATGTATCAAAATTCGTCCAAAAACTTTATGAGGTTAATAACTATCGTGCCGGGCCAATAAATTATTCTGCTTCACTTGATTGGTTAAATTACCCAATACACTAATATATCACAAATTAAAGAAACCTATTTAAAACAGCACTAAAATGGATACATCGTACTTACAGTTAATATTATACAATTTGATGGTACAACATACGAATTTTAAAATAAATTTTGTACAAATTTAATACAAATGGATATTTCTACAACAACATACATACTAAAAATAAATTTCATACAACTAATTATATAGTATACACTTATTTACAACTTATCTACAACTTTCATACGTTATTTTTACCCAATTAAAGTACATCTAGAACATCATACAACGTAAATACAATATTCAGACAAATTTTATACAATATGTCATGTTGTATATCTTGTATCAGATTTGTATATATTTTGTATGTGGTGAGTTTCTTCCTCTCTAAAATTCCAATCAAAACTTTCTCTCTTAATACAATTTTGATACATATCAATAACTTTATGTAAGAAAATTATATTGATAACTTAAACATAATTTTATACAAACATTCATTCATTATACAACTATTTTTAAACTTTCATACAACATTCAAACATCCTCAAAATTGAGGGTGTTTGATAACTTAAACATGATTTTATACAAACATTCATACATTCTTCTTCTTCTTCTTCTTCTTCTTCCTTTTCTTCTTCTTCTTCTTCTTCTTCTTCTTCTTCTTCTTCTTCTTCTTCTTCTTCTTCTTCTTCTTCTTCGAGTTTCAATTTGAAATTTAGTCAAAATCAAGTCTAATCTTCATCAAACACCCTCAAAATAGAGATATAAACTCCAAATAATATTTCTAACTGTTTGCAACAACACCCAATCCAAACAAATAATGGTTTTTAAAAACCCAAATTCGAATTCAACAATTCAAAGTTTTTTAATGACTGTGAATGATGGAGAGTCAAACACTTTCAAAATTTATTGATTGACAATTTCAATTTGAACACCAATTGTGCAACATGAAAGTAAGTTTCTAAGTTAAACCTCAATAGTAAAACGAATGAAATCCATTGGTAAATTCAATTAAAAATTGCAGCATGAAAGAATAAAAATAGAGGACATCAGAGGAAGAAAAAATGGGAAAGAATAGAGAAAGAGAGATTGAGAGGGAGAGGGAGAGAGGGAGAGAGAGAGAGAGCATATGAGAGAGAGAGAGAGAGATATGGAGAGTGAGAGAGCGCAGGAGGGAGAGAGAATAAGAATTGGAAATAATTGATTTTCTTATTCAATTCCTAATATAAAGGGATACTCATTTAATTCATAATGTGTATATAATTGGTATTTGGTAAATTGTATATGCCTAATTTATTAAATTGAAACTTGAGTAGCGAGGGTAATAAAGTTTCAAATAGTGTATAGGAAGGTAAAAATCCCCAAAAAATCATCAGTCCAAATGGACCCATGATGATGCCCAACTTTAAACCATGAAAATTCTCAATCTTAGAGTTCTACCTTAACCTATATTCTAGAAAATAATTTTTAATTTTCCCATATTTGATTGATATCCTTAGAAAGATAATACCCATTTAATTGAAATGAAAGAAAATAATTTTTTCTACACCATGAAAAGAAAATACTCTTTTTATTGAAATAAAAGAAAATATTTTTTCTACAACAGGAAAAGAAAGTACTCATTTTGTGAAAAAGAAAAATATATTTTCTAAAACCAAACTGAGGAAAGAAATCAATTGGTGTGAATTGACATATATTCCAAAAGATAATTATTATTTATATATGCTTGTTTTAAAGGTTGAGAATATTACAAAGATTTGGGTCAACTTGGACGGGTTGGGTTACAACCCATTGTTTAGCCCATTTTGACCCAACCCATCTCAAGCCAAGTGAACTTTGGGCAGGGTTGGGCAATGACACATTTAAGGAATTTTTTCCTTCCTATGGAATATTTGAAACCTATTTACCAAAATTGTCTTAATTTTATATATTACCTACCCTAAATAAGGATTACTTACAAACTATATACAATCAATTATTAGTGCCTTGCCTTAAATTAAGAGATTCAATTATATCCTTTTCCGTTTATCTCTCCTCTCCTCTTTCCTATTCACTGCCGCCTATCTCATCAGTTTTTCTTTCTTTCTTCATCACTTTGTTCCAGCATTTGTCTACTTATTCTTCGCACTTTACCATTTTGCCAAAAACTAATTAGAACTAGATTAAGCACAAAAAAAATAACATGTTACAGTCATGCTTCTTCTTAACCACTCCTTTTGTTGTCTTGCAAATAAGTACTCCTCATAATCAACTGTTTAACGGGCAACCCCCAAAACCCTTCTTTCTTTCTCTTCAAAAAGCCGCCCCACACAAATGAAAAAGCAAAGCATCGTTAAAAAATATTGTAGTTGGAAATGAAGTTGGAATCTGATGGATAAATTAAGGAAATGTATTTATGTATTTTATACTATTGTAGTTTATAGAAGTGCACTACGAAACGGAAGAGAAGTAAATATATTTCCTTAATTGTTACCATCATACACTATTTGGTTTAGTTTTGCTATTGTTTTGTTTTTCTGATATTTATTTAGTAAAAATAGAATATTATTCTCATTTTATTCTACCACTCACTAATGAAATAAAAAAAATTCACACGAAAAATGATATTTTAAGTGACAACAGCAACCTATAAATTTGTATGGTACAATTACATATTAAAAATTAATTTCGTACAAATTTGATACATCTACAACAATATTGTATCAACAAATTTTATACATTATTTCTACATAGTTAAATATAACTACAATATCATACAATTTGAATACATTTTTCATACAAATTGTATATGATTTGTGTATATTTTTTAAGTGGCGTGTTCTTTTTCCTCTGCGAAATTCCAATCAAAACTTCATCTCTTAATACAATTTTGATACATATTAATACCTTTATGTAAAAAGATAGTATTGATAACTTGAATACAAATTTTATACAGTGATTCATACATTATACAACTATTTTTCAACTTTCAGATAATATTCAAATAAATATATATATATATATATATATATATATATATATATATATATATAATACAATTTACATACAATTATAATATAACTTTACTATAATTTCGTAAGTATATTGTATGTCATGTGTTCTTCTTCTTCCTCTTCGAGTTTCAATATAAAATTTAGCCAAAATAAAGTCTAATATCACCAAACATCCTCAAAATTGATATATAAACTCCAAACAATATTCCCAATTATTTGCAACAATACCCAATCCAAAAAATAATGGTTTTTAAAAATCTAAATTCGATTTCAAAGCTTCAAAGCCTTTTAATGGCTGTCAATGNGAGATCGGGTTCATGACATTCTGGACACCTCCTTAAAGGAAGAGGTTTAAGGAAGACTCGCCACCTAACGATTTTGTGGTGCGTTAGGGCACCTAGAGTAGATAACTCATGAACTACTTTGCATTACCAGAGGTTGGGTAAGGGCTTGAAAGGGAAGGTGTTAGGAACCCCTTAAGATCCACAATTGTGGGTCCCAGCCAAGAAGTTTTGTGAATTTGGACAGTAAACAAATAGCAAGTAAGGTTAATATAAGAGGGGATTTCAAACAAGTATATAAATCTTTTAAATGTTTTTGGGGAAAACATCAGAGTAAAACATTTGAAAAGAATTGTCCTAGGTTTGAAATAATACGGATCACATCAATGCAATACCCGGTAATCACTCCTCGAAGAGGGGCTACACGTGGTATTAGCGCACCGGTCATCATATCTGTATTCTACCCTTCCCATCCTGTAGAAGTTATTTAAAGAAGCGTGGGTTGGTCACGAAAGCTTATTGTGTGCTATTACCCCTCCCATCCTATAAGTCCTGGAGGGTACTTAGGACTACTAATCCTACAAGGTGAGTACTAAGTTGAACCCTTAAGTTTTAAAGGATAAACTCTAGGCGATAAGTAGAAAAAAATTAGGACTTACACATATGGGATACACATAACAAACATATGGCTTAAGTATCCCTCCACAAGTAAGGCATGTAAATAGCACGTCTCAAACACAAAGAAGGTCTCAGATTTAGAACCTAGGTAGGAATTCCTAGGTGTGAAGACAGTAGCAAACATCAGGGTTTGGATGAATTTTAGAAAAAGAATGCATGACTGATTTTAAAACCATTGGTTAATAAACAGTGTACAAAAATAGTTCTGATTTTAACAAACATCTGTGCCTAAGGTTTGCCTAGGCGTCTGAATATATGCTGATTACTGTTTTAAGACATAGGCGGAGTGCAGGTCCTTAGACTTGATTCTAACAGACATGTGATGAGAAAGATGCAGATCCTATAGGCATGGTATCTAAGAATGCAAGCAAGATATCAAGTATGAAATCAGTTTGGGTTTAAAATGCAGGAAAATTTTTTCAACCATTTGGAACATATTTAGGCGAGGTTATTATCTATGTGGATGATACATGGGGCCTGATTTCACTTAATTTTTGAACCTAATACATGTTGTTCTAGGTGTTCAACAGAGTACTTAATACGAAACCTTAAATAAAGACATCCTGAAAATAGATCCCTAAGGTAATATGGACTCTAATGAGAATTCGATTTTAATCCTAAGCAGAATATCTAGATGAATACACATGCAGAAATAGTATTTTAAGACAGTTATTATTCGAACAAGAACATGATTTCTAAATTGTAACGACTCGGTCGGTCGTTCCTTGAGATTACCCCGTTCCCCTATTTCTGCATTTGTTATATATCGCTATCCTTTTTTGATGTGTTAGATCAGTTGGTTTGGGTCCGGAGTGGTTATGGTGAGAATTTAGGGCATTTAGCCTTTTAAAGTAGCCTAATAGTTGAGAAAGTCAACTGAGAGTTGACTTATTGGTAAACGACGTCGGAATGCAGATTTTATGGCTCAGATAGCTTCGTTAGGTGATTTGGGACTTAGGAGTGTGTTCAGAATATTTTGTGATGTCCGGTGTGGAATTAGGCTTGAATTGGCGAAAATTAGTTTTTGGCGATTTTCGGTCAGCAATTGAAAATAGGCTATCGGGGTCGGAATGGAATTCCGGAAGTTAGAGCAGGTTCGTAATTGCATTTTGGATATGTCTGCAAAGTTTCAGGTCTATCGGAGTTGTTTTGGTTGGTTTCGACGTAGTGGGCGAAATTTTAGAAGTTTCAAAGTTCTTAGGCTTGAATTTCATGTAAATTTGGTGTTTTCGTGTTGTTTTTGGTGTTTCGAAGGCTCGACTAAGTTTGAATGATGTTATGGGTTATGTTGGTATGTTTGGTTGAGGTCCCGAGGGCCTCGGGTGTGTTTCGGATGGTTAACGGATCGATTTTGAGTTTGGAACTTGGCAGATTTTCTGGTTTTTGTTGCAGAGACTTTTGTTCATCCCGTTCGCGGGTGGGAGGCCGTGTTCGCGAAGAGTTATTTGGGGGAGCTGAGTTTTTGTTCTTCGCGTTCGCGAAGATAAGGATGCGAACGCGGAGGTTCGAGTGTGCTGGTCAATGCGTTCGAGTTCAAGTGCACGCGTTCGCGAAGAAGAGTGGGTGGTTGGGGACCCCCAGGGGTTTTTGGTGTATGTGTTCGCGTGTCAGGGACGCGTTCGCGAAGGCCTGGGTAGGCAGAGCTTCGCGTTCTGGGGCTCGTGGTAACATTCGCATATTGTAAATTATAGGCCTGTTGGAAATTGTTCTATGCGAACGCGGTCCAGCTGACGCGTTCGCGAAGAAAGAATTTTTATAGCTGGGTAGAATGTTTAAAAAGGGCTGGGGTGCGATTTGGTCTTCATTTCCTCCGTAGTTGCATGCAAAATTGAGAGATTTGAGAAGAATTTGAAGGGAAATCATTTGGAGGTAAGAATTTCAACTTCATAACACGTTTATATGTCAATTCCTAAGTAATTAAACCATAAAAATTCTAGAAATTTAACTAAGTTGGGGAAGAAGGGTCCATGGGAAATTTATTTCTCTTTTGAGGATTTGAGTGGGCAATCGTGGTCTGATTTTAGTGTTCTTGGTATGTATAGAATTGTGGGAGGACGATGTTTCTAATGATGTAAAAATTATCGAATTCCAAGATGTGGGCCCGGGGCTCAGGTTTGGCCGAATTTCGAGATTTTTGATTAAATTGATAATTTTCGATTGGGTTGTGTTCCTTGAGTATATATTGATAATGTTAACTGGTTTTGGCTAGATTTGGAGCAATCGGGAGCCAATTTGAGGGGAAAAGGCATAGAGGACTAGTGTTGTGGCCTGGTAGAGGTAAGCAATGGTCTTAAATCTTGTCCTGAGGGTATGGAACACCGGACTGCACTATTTACTCACTGAATTTGGAATGGCGCACATGTTGGATGACGAATATGTGGCGCGTACTGATTTTTTGGATTGGACTAGGTCCTCTCCGCGGTGACTAATGAGTTGCATATTTACTCAAAATCTTATGTTAAATTATGTTCTAAAGATTTGTGAAATATTTGAGCTATAAGCCGTGTTTGGGGCCTCGTGCCGATCTGTTTAGACCCGTTGAGGGCGTTTTACTATTTTTTTTCCTCATTACCTATTGATGATTTTACTCAGCATCATTGTGCATACTGTTTTATTTGAAACTCTGCCTGATTTACACTACATGAGCATTAAAATGGTGTTTTCGGGTCGAGTACCCCGTTCTACTACTTCGCCCGAGGGGCTTTTCGAGTGGTTCCACCGAGTGTGGCCGAGGGCCAAGAGTGATGGTGAGGTGCTGAGTGATATTAGAGCTTGGGTTGAAGGAGCCCCTCTGGAGTCTGTACACACCCCCAGTGAGTTCATCGAGTGCGAGTGACGAGTGATTGGGAGGCTTGAGTGACTGTGAGGTGCTGAGTGATTGTGAGTGCTGAGGGATTGTGAGGCATGCCCGAGGGGCTGATTATGGAACATGTTTTTGCCCGAGGGGCTACTATGATTTTACCACATTCATTTGCATACCAAATCATTTGTTTTAAAGTTGTTAAAAATGTGCATTTTTTAAGGACTTTTATAAAGTTGATTTTTAAGACATGACGATTTTGTATATTTGTGCTACAATATTAGAAAGCAAGGATGTGTATATTGTGACTTGGTGGCATTGATTTTTATGTGTTTCCTTGCTAATTAGACTTGATATATTTTCATTACTACTGAGTTGGCGTACTCACATTACTCCCTGCACCTTTGTGTGCAGATTCAGGAGCAGATATCGAGCATTAGCTTTTATTTCGCAGCGGAGCCGGATCTCGGGATATAGAGGTAGCTGTTCAGCGTTCGCAGCATCTCTGTTTTCCCTTCCTGTTGTATTTAGCTTTGATTCGGAGTTTTGTATTATAATAGTTTATTTTGGCTTATTTCACTAGATGCTCATGACATGTTGGCTCCGGGTTTTGGGGATGGAAGTTTTGTATATATAAATTGGCCTATTATATTCAGAAATTTCATGTATATTTTTATGAAATGCTTGAAACTTAAATGGGATTTTCAAAAGAAATTGTGAACACGCGGTAGTCGGCTAGCCTAATTCCACGATAGGCGCCATCACGGCCGGTTAAGATTTGGGGTCGTGACAGTTTGATATCAGAGCCCTAGGTTACATAGGACTCAACGGTCATGAGCAGGTTTAGTAGAGTCTTGCGGATCGGTATGGAGATGTCTATTCTTATCTTCGAGAGGTTGCCGAACTTTTAGGAAACATTTTTATCTTTATTGAACTCTTTCGTGCTGACCTATTAATTCTTGAAATCTGAACTTACGTTGTTTCCTTCTCTCACAGATGGTGAGGACACGCCTTACCGATCAGGGTGACCAGTCACCGGCTAGACTAGCGAGATGTCGAGACTGCGGTCCAGGCCATGGTAGAGGTAGGGGGCCAGCCGAGGCAGTACCTCAGGATCCCCCTATCGATCATGATCAGGTTCCCGCCGATGGTGTCCTAGCGAGACAGGATCAGGCACTAGCAGTGCCTATGGTTATTTCGGGTCTTCAGGAGGCCCTGTCTCAGATATTTTCAGTATGCACTAGTTTGGCTCAGGCCGTTGCCATGTCTTCTTCTGCCACCACAACTCAGGCCAAGGGAGGCAATCAGACTCCAGCTGCCTGGGCACCTGAGCAGGCTGCACAGGGTATTCAGGCACCGGGAGCCGCCCCAGCTCAGCCAGGTGCTCCGGTTCAGGATTATGTGGTCCCTGCTATGCCTGAGGACGAGCAGGGCAGGTTGGAGAGATTTAGCAGACTTTCAGCCTCTGACTTTCAGCGGTACAAAGGGCGAGGATGCCCAGGGATTTCTAGATAGGTGCTAAAGGATACTGTGCACCGCGGGCATTTTTGAGACCGGTGGGGTCTCGTTTGTTACATTTCAGTTTGCGGGTGTTGCCTTTACCTGGTGGGAGTCCTTCGAGAGGCGTAGGCCGGTTGGCTCACCACTTCTTACCTGGCAGCAGTTCTCCACGATCTTTTTGGAGAAGTATATTCCTCAGCCCCACTGAGAGGAGCAACGTAGACAGTTTGAGAAGCTGCGCTGGGGAGAGTTATCAGTCACTCAGTACGAGATGAGATTTTCCGAGTTGGCTAGGCATGCTTCTGAGATTATCCCTACTAATAGGGAGAGAGTGAGGAGGTTTGTAGATGGTCTTTCTTATCAGTTTCGGCTATTTATGACTCGGAAGAGAGTATCGGGTGCTTCATTCGAGCAGGTTGTTGACATAACTCGAGATATTGAGTTTGTTCGCCGCTAGGAGCGGGAGGAGAGGGAGGCCAAGAGGCCTCGTGGTTCGGGCAGTTCCAGTGGTGCTCCCTTCAGGGGACAATTTCAGTAGGGTAGGGGCCGGCCGTTCATTCAGGCCTCCTCAATCAGGCCGCCCATCATATAGTGGTGCATCTTCGGTGCAGGGTTCCCGTAGTTCTCAGTCAGGCCGTACTTTATTTGGTGCCCTCCCAGCTCAGAGTGCAGCTCGAGCACCTCCAGTTCAGGGTTCTTCTATGCAGGAGTCTTGCAGTTGCCGTACAGGTGCTAGGGGTTTCTATCAGTCCTCGCCTCCAACTCTAGGGAGTTGTTTTGAGTGTGGAGAGTTTGGTCACGGGTGGAGGCAGAGTGCCTGCCGTTCTAGTGGATCTTCTCAGCAGAGAGGCCAGTCGTCGACTTCAGCTCCAATCACTTTACCACCTGCCCAGGCAGCCGGTGGTGGTGGTAAGTCAGCCAGAGGCCGCCCTAGAGGGGGAGGTCGAGCAGGGGGAGGTCAGGCTCGTATGATGCATTTCCAGCCCGGCCGGATGCTATGGCCTTAGATGCCGTGATTGCATGTATTATTTCAGTCTGTTGCCGTGATACCTTGGCTTTATTTGACCATGGTTCTACATATTCCTATGTTTCTTCATATTTTGCTGGTTTTCTGGATATGCCCCGTGAGTCTCTAGTTACCTCTGTTCGTGTGTCGACACCGGTGCGTGATACGGTTGTTGTGGACCATGTGTATCGATCATGCATTATATCTATTGGGGGTTTGGAGACCCGGGTGGACCTACTGTTACTCAGCATGGTCGATTTTGACGTGATTTTGGGCATGGATTGGTTATCTCCGTGCCATGCTGTTCTTGATTGTCATGCCAAGATCGTGACCTTAGCTATGCCGGGGTGTCCGAGGGTTGAGTGGAGAAGTTCTTCTGAGTATATGCCTAGCAGGGTGATTTCTTACTTGAAGGCTCGGCGCATGGTTAAAAAGGGGTGTTTATCTTATTTGGCCTTTGTGAGGGATGTTGGTGGTGAGACTCCTGCTACTGATTCAGTTCCTGTGGTCCGTGATTTTCCGGATGTGTTTCCTGCGGACCTGCCAGGCATGCCACCTGACAGGGATATTGATTTTGGTATTGACCTGGTGCCAGGCACTCAGCCTATTTCCATTCCACTATATTGTATGGCACTAGCGGAGCTAAAGGAATTGAAGGAGCAACTTTAGGAGCTCCTGGATAAGGGGTTCATTCGGCCTAGTGTGTCACCTTGGGGTTCACCGGTNGTATGGCGCCAGCGGAGCTAAAGGAATTGAAGGAGCAACTTTAGGAGCTCCTGGATAAGGGGTTCATTCGGCCTAGTGTGTCACCTTGGGGTTCACCGGTGTTGTTCGTGAAGAAGAAGGATTGGTCCATGCGTATGTGTATTGACTATCGGCAGTTGAATAGGGTTACGGTGAAGAACCGGTATCCCTTGCCCCGCATTGATGATTTGTTTGACCAGCTTCAGGGAGCCAAAGTGTTTTCCAAGATTGATTTGAGATCTGGGTATCATCAGTTGAGGATTTGGGATTCTGATATCCCGAAGACTGCTTTCAGGACCAGGTATGGTCATTATGAGTTCTTGGTTATGTCATTTGGGCTGACCCCAGCTGTGTTCATGCAATTGATGAACAGCGTGTTTCAGCCTTATCTTGATTCCTTCGTCATTGTGTTCATTGATGACATCCTGGATGCTCAGCATTTGAGAGTTGTATTGCAGAGGTTGAGAGAGAAGAAGCTTTATGAGAAATTCTCCAAGTGTGAGTTTTGGCTTGGTTCGGTAGCTTTCTTGGGGAACGTGGTGTCTAGTGAGGCGATTCAGGTTGATCCAAAGTAGATAAAAGCGGCAGAGTTGGTCCAGACCGTCCTTAGCTACAGAGATTAGGAGTTTCCTTGGTTTGGCAGGTTATTACCGTTGCTTTGTGGAGGGATTCTCTTCTATTGCTTCTCTTTTGACCAGATTGACCCAGAAGGGTGCTCTATTCAGATGGTCTGATGAGTGTGAGGAGAGATTTCAGAAGCTCAAGCCAACATTGACTACAGCTTCATTACTAGTTTTGCATGCTGGTTCGGATTTTTACACAGTTTATTGTGATGCTTATAGAGTTGGCTTGAGAGCGGTATTGATGCAGGACGGTAGGGTAATTGCCTACGCGTCCAGACAGTTGAAGGTGAACGAGAAGAATTATCCAGTGCACGATCTTGAGTTAGCTGCCATTGTCCATGCCTTGAAGATTTGGCGACATTATTTGTATGGAATGCAGTATGAGATTGTCACTGATCATCGCAGTTTGCAGTATCTGCTGAGGCAGAAGGACTTGAATTTGTGGCAGAGGAGATGGTTGGAGCTCCTCAAGGATTATGACCTCCCTATCTTATATCATCTGGGGAAGGCCAATGTAGTGGCCGATGCCTTGAGTCGGAGAGCAGAGAGTTTGGGGAGTTTATCTTAACTTCCAGTAGCAGAGCGGCCATTAGCTCTTGATGTTCAGGCCTTAGCAGGTCATTTGGTGAGATTGGATCTATCAGAGCCCCCGCGGGTGTTGGCTTGTGTAGCCTCCAGGTCTTCTCTTTACGATAAGATTAGAGAACACCAGTATGATGATCCACATTTTCTTGTTCTTCAAGACAGGGTACGTCGCGGTGATGCCAGAGATGTGGCTATTGGTGATGATGGGGTCATGAGGATGCAGGGACGGATTTGCGTGCCCAATGTAGATGGGCTTCGAGATTTGATTCTAGTAAAGGCTCATAGTTCGGGGTACTCCATCCATCCTGGTGCCGCGAAGATGTATCAGGATTTGAGCTAGCATTATTGGTGGAGGAGAATGAAGAAGCATGTTGTGGAGTTTGTGGCTCGGTGTGTCAACTGTCAGCAGGTCAAGTATGAGCACCAGAGATCTGGTGGATTGCTTTAGAGGTTTGATATTCAGGAGTGAAAGTGGGAGCGGATCAACATGGACTTCGTAGTCGGACTCCCACGGACTTCGAGGAGGTTTGACGCTATATGGGTTATTGTGGATCGGCTGACTAAGTCCGCGCACTTCATTCCTGTTGGTACTACATATTCATCGGAGAGGTTACCTGAGATTTGTATCAAGGAGATTGTCCGATTGCATGGGGTTCCAGTTTCTATCATTTCCGATAGAGGCACTCAGTTCATATCTCAGTTTTGGAGAGCCGTGCAGAGAGAGTTGGGTACTCAAGTTGAGTTGAGCACATCGTTTCATCCTCATACCGACGGGCAGTCGGAGCGTACCATTCATATTTTGGAGGATATGTTGCGTGCTTGTGTGGTTGACTTTGGTGGTTCATGGGATCAGTTTCTGACACTACTGGATTTTGCATATAATAACAGCTATCAGTCGAGTATCCAGATGGCTCCATATGAGGCTTTGTATGGTAGGAGGTATAGATCTCCGGTTGGTTGGTTTGAGTCGGGCGAGGCTAGGCTATTTGGCACAAACTTGGTGCAGGATGCTTTGAGTAAGGCAAAGTTGATTCAGGAGCGGCTTCACATAGCGCAGTCTAGGAAGAAGAGTTATGCGGACCGGAAGGTCCGAGATTTGTCTTTCATGGTTGGGGATAAAATGTTGCTGAAGATGTCACCCCTGAAGGGTGTTATGAGATTCGGTAAGAGAGGGAAGCTGAGTCCCAGGTTCATTGGGACATTTGAGGTACTTCAGAAGGTTGGGGAGGTGTCTTATAGGCTTGCTATGCCTCCCAGTTTATCGAGTATTCATCCAGTATTCCATGTTTCGATGCTCCGGAAGTATGTTGGTGACCCTTCCCATGTTTTGGACTTCCGCACGGTTCAGCTCGAGGGTGATATGTCATATGAGGTAGAGCTAGTGGCTATTTTGGGTCGACAGGTCAGGAAGTTGAGGTCTAAGGATATAGTTTTAGTGAAGGTTCAGTGGAGGGGTAGCCGGTGGAGGATGCCACTTGGGAGACCGAGCAGGAGATGCGGGATAGATATCCTCACTTATTTGAGACTCCAGGTATGTTTCTAGACCCGTTCGAGGACGAACGTTTGTTTAAGAGAGGGAGGATGTAACGACCTTGCCGGTCGTTCCTTGAGATTTACCCCGTTTCCCCTATTTCTGCATTTGTTATATATCGCTATCCTTTTTTTTAGATATGTTGGATCAGTTGGTTTGGGTCCCGTGGAAGCCAGAGAAAAAAGAAGAACCTCAGAGGTGGCACCGACTTAAGCCGAAGAGACTGTAACACTTACTCAAACAGCCAAGGAAAGGCCGGAAAGGTGGCATGGGACCATGGGAGGCAAGAGAACCACTTTGATCTCGCCTGAGGACCCCAAGGTTTCACTGGGCCGATGAGAGGTGAGAAAATGACCCAAATATGGTGAAGAACCATGGTTTCCGGTGAGAAACCAACCGGAGAAGGTGGACGGAACTCATCGGAGAGGGAGAAGTCGAGGAGACTTCTAGAGAGAACCAGAGGATACAGAGAGAGATAGAGAGATAGAGAGAGAATGGTCGTGAAGGAATGAGGGGTCGGGGGGGAGGGGGGGTAGTTGAGAGTTAATTATGGTAAGAACGGATCTGGGCCGTTGATCTCATTTGATCAACGGCTCAGATTAATTGGGGGTTGGGCCGGGTAGAGTTAAAAGGTTGGGTTGGGTATTTAATTAGGTGGGTTGGGATTCAATTTAGGCTAGATTTTAAATAAAAAGTGACCATTTATTAAATACCCAAAAAAATAGATAAATAATTAAATAAACAGCCAATAATTATATAAAAATGAAATTGAATTTAAATAAATGAAATTAAGGTAATTAGATAATATTAAATATAAAAATGACTAATTCTCGGATTAAAATTGCATAAAGTGTATAATTGGGCTATAATTGTAAAATTACTGTAATTACAGTTAAATAATGCCCAATTGGCTAATTTGTGAAATAATCAAATCCTAATGACATTAAATAGGAATAAAAAAGATATATTGAGCTGAAAAACATTTTGAAATTATTTACAACACCATTTACGAATTGAATATGAAATATTAAATAATCATGAAAATAATTTGATAAAAATATGGAAAAATATGAAAAATACCAATTATTATAAAGAGTGATTTTGCAAGCATATATGCAAGTTTAGAAAAATAATTTGAGGAAAAACTGGGTATCAACAGCTGCCCCTCTTTACCCGGGAAGGATGAAGGAGTTGCCGGGTAAAGATAGGATGGCCAATTTTGACCGAATGGAAATTGTATGAGAGAATTAAGCCGCACCCTGGCTTCTGAGCTGCCTACGTATCCCTGGTTTTACAGGAATCAGGCCGTATGTAGTCCCAGAATCATCAGCGAAATATACCGGTGATGTTTCACAAGAACGGATGCAAGGTGGGAGGTAAGGTAAAGTAGGAAGGTCTTACGGGGTTGTATCGGAAAACTGGAGCGGTCCGCTCCTCCCTGGTTGGCAGTCCCGGCCGGATTACCTGCAAATAAAAAACAAGCGTATATCGTGCATAATATAAACATGATGCAAGCTCCCGTTGGACTATGAATGCTGCCTTGGCACAATTGAGGATGATTGTCCTTAGACCATGATGTCCTAGGCCATGAATCGCTTGGTGCGGGATTCGCAGGCTATGAAATGATGTTCTCGGGCCATGAGGATGGTGCCTCCGAACTATGGTGCCTTTGAATAATGATATGCAAGTTGAATAAAAGAGATCCTCAGGCCATGAAATGATGGTCTCAGGCCATGAAGATGGTGCCTCCGAACGATGATGCCTTTGGACAAGTTGGCGATATTTCAGTCCATGAAGAATGCAGTAGTATTATGCTAACAAGACAAAATTTAGTCTTGCGAGAGAAAAGAGGGGCATAGCTTAGCCCGAGAGAAGCATAAATAAGTAACTTCACGAAAGGTGGTTGCTATGAAGAGGTAGATAGGAGCTTTATGAAATGAAGTAAAATGCAGGGGAGGTAGCGTAGAACGTCGGAAGGCACAATGGTAGCCTTATGCAATGCAGGAAATAAAATGCAAGGGAGGTAGCGTAGAAACTCGGAAGGCAGAATGGCAGCCTTATGCAATGCCGAAAATAAAATGCAGGGGATGTAGTGTAGAACCTCGGAAGGCAGAATGGTAGCCTTATGCAATGCAGGAAATAAAATGCAGGGGAGGTAGCGTAGAACCTCGAAAGGAAAAATGGTAGCTTTATGCAATGCATGAAGTAAAATGTAGGGGAGGTAGCGGAGAACATCGGAAGGCAGAATGGCAGCCTTATGTAATGTAGGAAGTAAAATGCAGGGGAGGTAGCGGAGAACCTCGAAAGGCAGAATGATAGCCTTATGCAATGCAGGAAATAAAATGCAGGGGAGGTAGCGTAGAACCTCGGAAGGCAAAATGGCAGACCTATGCAGTGTGGGAAAATAGACGACAACAAGAGTTCTTAGCTGATGATAAACTGTGGTGACACGATTGTGGTGAATAAGTGTTGTTTGTGATGATAGTAGGCATCAACATGTGCGATGAGTTTGAGAGCGTGTCCTTAAGAAATATGCATCTTGCAAAGATAGTAATGTGTTATGGGCTTTCGCCGTCTTGGTGCCTGCATCCAAAGAAAAATTGTGATTTCTGTAAAGGGGAAGGTTAGTTTGCATTCCCACTAGCTCGGCTCGGACTGTCTGCTTGATAAAGGGGACTTTGTTGTTCATATCATAGGGTAGCGTTGCTAAACAAGCTATTTTTTTAGAACGAAAATATGCATGGTTTTATAAAAACCCAAACGCCTGCCTTAGCCTAGCGTTATCCAGGCGCTAGGGTCCAAACGCGAGGCCCCTGTTCCGGCTAAATTCGATTTTTTGAAGAGTTTAAGTGGCTCCCGGTTGGAATAGAAGTATCCGACACGTTTAAGGTTTATCCCAAACATATAAATAGACCCCAAAAAACACAACTTGAGGGGGGATTCAAAGAGAGGAAGTCATTGAAGTGAAGAAAAACCTGTGGATTACTACTCAGCAAAGCAAAAACACTGATTTTTATCTCCTTAGTTCATTACTCTGTAATTCAATTATGCACGTTATTTTAGATTTGATATTTATGAATATGAGTAGCTAATTTTCTTAATCTAGNAACCCGTTGGGGGACAAACTTATGGTGATATTAATATAGTTTGGTTGATTGTTCATCTCTATTTGTTCAACTACGTTCTTGTTGTAGTTAATTGAATGGCCATCAATTAGTTGTGCCTATTTAGTGTGTATCTACTTGAGAGAGAGTGCATATTTAGGTAATTGTTTGAACAACACCACTCCCAGAGTATAGACGAAAGTCATAATCGAGGGTTTAGAAGTTGGATTTGAAATAACGATACTTTGGATGCAATCTAAAGTGAACTGTCAAGCAATCTAGCTAGCGTAACTTGAGAGAGTGCGTCTAGTAAATTATCGTAAGTACTTGAGAGAGATTTATGGTAGATAGAGTGTTCATGATTGATAGAGATAATTAATCAAGTTATAGGAAATATCTGAGAAATAAGTTCACCAACGGGGGAAACCATAACCTTAGACCTTTATCATCATTATTTACAACACATTGTTAGTAATTGCTAGTTATTATTACTGTCAGTAGAATTTGTAAAACATCACCAATTTATATTAAAAAGTCTTGAGAGATTGATTGAGTAAAAGTTGTGTATTCTAAAGACTTGATTGATACGTAAATTCCCTATGGGATCGACTCTGGGCATAATACCCCGGATTATATTTGCAACGCACGTTTAGTCTTTTATTAGACATAGTTGAGCGTGATCAGCTTCTCATGCCATTGCTTGTGCTTCTCTATCATCTTTCTCAATATCTTCTGGTATATCATCCTCATCTGAATCGGAATCCGTTTGTTGCGTTGCCTCGTTGCATGTCACTGTCGTCGGTTCATCAAGATAAGTAATAGTGATGTTTTGCAAATAAAGTAATGGGGAAGAAAACAATAGCAAGTAAATATACGATTTATAGAGAAACTGCAAATGCTTTGATAAATTGAATAATCATTTGAAAATAGTAGCTCTTTCTTGCAGAAATTAGAAATGCGAAAAGGAAGAAAACAATTTTCTTTTAAATAAGTAAGCTGTAAATAAATGCTTGTTTTGTTAGCCTTGCTACCCCGAGGCTCGGCGGGCTTTGGTCGTCCTGACAAACCAAATCTTTGGATATGATCCTCTGCTCCCGGCCTGTATGGAAGGGCCTTCCTCCCCCCTTCAATAATGACACAGCAGTCCATGTCCTCATCGTCCAAAAATAAATCTCTCATTGCCGCTAACGCTTCCTCTTTGTCCGTACCGTAGATAATATCAGCTTGCTGGAAAGTTTGTTCTAAGTGAGGTATTGGTTGCTCCAATGAGTAGTAGGGATTGCGCCATGGTGGTGACCAGTCCTTGAATTCCTTCCAAGTGTACTCATACCCTAGCCCGAAAGATGTATCGTGCTTCTAGAGTGTTATTGGCTTCGTTATTCCCTATAGATTTTTACCAAGCCATTTTCATGGCTCGTATCCTTTCCATTTAAAGATTCTCTCGATCTTACTGTCCCACCATTTATTCTTATTAATGGCGTTAACTCGTTCAATGTTGTGGTAGATTTCTCCACCCAGCTTCCTTCTCCCCTCAGTGACCAAAAAAGTCTGGCGACCGTAGATATGGTTGCTACCGTCACCATGAATGACTACCTCTTGATGATTCCATTCAAACATCAACGCTTGATGTATGGTTGATTCCACGGCCCCAGCCGCGTGGATCCAAGGTCGCCCTAACAGCAAGTTGTAGGATGTGGGCACGTCTATGACCTTGAAGTCTACATCGAACCAGGTTGGTCCCATATGTAAGCAGAAGGTGATTTCTCCCATAGTGGACCTCTACGAACCATCGAAGGCCTTTACATTGATCTCTCCTTCTTTTATATCATGTAGACTTTTGCCCAATTTCTTGAGTGTGATCAGTGGACAAATGTTGAGGCTGGAATCCCCATCAATTAAGATCTTTGTAATGAAGTGGTCTTCACATTGCACAGTAATATGCAGTGCTCTATTATGCCCTAACCCCTCGGGTGGCAACTCATCTTCATGGAAAGCAATCTTGTGGCTTTCCGGAACCCGACCCACCATGTTTGTTATCTCTCCGCTAGTGATATTATCTGGAACGTATGCCTCACTCAGCACTCTTAGCAAGGCGCTCTTGTGCGTCTTAGAATTCTGTAATAGAGAGAGGATAGATATATGAGCTGGTGTCTTGTTCAACTGGTCGAGGATTGAGTACTCTTTGGCTTGGATCTTTCTCCAATGACTGTCGGAACCTGTCTCAATGGTGGGAGGATAATTGGCGGCCTGCTTGCTAGATTTAGCCCAATGTTCAGGGGTGTAAACTCTGCCAGTTCTGGTCATACCCTGTGCAGTAATGGCTTCCTTAGATCTGCTTTTACCCTTTCTCCTTGCTTCACCTGTGTAGTCCCATGGGATGGCGTTTGAGTAAAAGGGTCGCATTGTTGACATTGCCACTGGAATAGGTGTGGTCATCCTCATTCCCGCCGGAGTATATGTTATAGGCGGCCGGACTACTACTTCGAGTGGCCGTACAAACTCAACTTCGATCGGCAGTGGGGTCTTTTCCTTTGTGGGCGGTCTCGATTCAAACTCGAGTGGAATGGACATGTCTACCTCAGCATCACCGGATGGCTGCATCTCAACCACAATTGGGTTGAGAGTAATTGTGGGCTTCATCGGATCACCCTCTACAATCAGCCCAATTGATCCTTCAGGATCCCAGTCATCATCTACTTCAATCATATGGACACCACCTTTATGGTCCGGCAGAGGATTATTGCGAACATTAGGAGCAGGGTCCTTGGCTACAATGATCTTGTTGTCTATGAGGGTTTGTATCTTGTATTTCAAGGAACGACATTCCTCGATGGTGTATCCCTTTATGCCTGAGTGGTAAGCACATGATTTGTTTGGGTTGGTCTACCGAGAAGGGTTCTCAGGGGTGGCAGCAGGAATGGTTGTGACATAACCGGCGGCTTTGAGTCTTTCATATAGTTGATCAATGTGCACGACTATGGCAGTATGTTATTTTGGAGGGCGACGATCGAAGTTAGGGCGAGGTCTTGGGAAGTTTTGGCGAGTAGGTGGTGATTGGTAGTGAGAAGGTTGGGAATTGTAGGCGTTGTAAACGGGGGCTGGTTGGGAGTATCTGGGCGAGGTAGGCTGATATGTGGGTGGTGGATCTTGATATGCGGGTGAGGGTGCTTGGTATTGAGGTGAAGGTGTTTGGTAACTTGGAGCTGGTTGGTATGTGAATGAGGGTGTTGGATGTACTTGGTATTTGGGCGGGGACTTGGCCTGTTGTGCGACCATCACGGTTCCCACATCCTTCTTTCTGGACACACCACCAGACTGTAGAGCTTTATTAGTAACCTGTAAAGATTCAAAGTTGGTAACCATACCGCTTTTGATACCTTCTTCGATTCCCTCTCGCAATTTGATGATGTCAGAGAAATTGTGACCTTCGACCATCATCAGCCGTTCGTAATATTGAGGATCTTGAGATCGTACAAAGAACTTCTTCATTTATTCGTCTTCTAAGGCTGGGATAACCTTGGAAGCTTCTGACCTCCAACGAGTAGCATACTCGTGAAAGGTCTCTGTTGGCTTCTTCTTCAAATTCTGGATGTAGAATACATTCGGAGCATTCTCCGTGTTGAACCTGAATCGATCCATGAAGTCTGTTGCCATGCTTACCCATTTAGTCCATTTCTTTGGATCCTGGCCGATGTACTAGGACAGTGCATCTCCTTTCAAACTCCTCATGAAGAGTTTCATGTAGATTCTTTCATCTTCTCCCATGCGAACCAATTTGTCGCAGTAAGTTCTCAAATGGAATCTTGGATCACCAGTACCATCGAACATCTCAAACTTAGGAGGTTTGTACCCCTTGGGCAGTTCGACATCAGGCTGTATGCAAAGATCTTCATAGTTCAGCCCCTCAATCCCTCTATCTCCTTCGATGCCTTGAACTCGATTGGTCAACTTCTTGAGTTCCTCGGCCAAATTCCCGATGAGCCTATCCTTCTCGTCAGACTCAGGGATGTGTGGTGTGGAATGAGCCATGGTTTCAACATAAATGGGATTATTGTAGGCGTGGAAGTGGTCTTTTGTCTGTTCCTGGAGAGGTGGAGTGTTATGGTGATATGCATTGCATTGTAATGGCGGGACTTGATCTTTGGGGTGATTTGGTTGTTTAGGGGTGTTTTGTGGTAAAGTGGGGTTTGGAGCATTTGGGAAGTGGACATCCGGAACATTGAGGGAAAGTGATAGGTGAGCCAAATTCTTGACTTGGTCAAGTTCCTCTTGGAACTTCAGCAGCTTCTTCTCCAGTGGAGACATACCCTCTTGCAGAATCTGAATACCCCGACCATCAGCGATCTCAACCCGTTCATCCCTGTTGTCTTTTCTGATGCCGCTTGCATCTGCCATCTTAGTTTTACCCTTTATTTTTCCTTTGGGAGGACTAGAATGAGGAGTAGGAGGAGGGCCGTTTGATCTTGTGCGGTAGGCGGATGATGCTAGAATGCACGAACCAACCTTTGGGGAAGGGAATAATTAATAAAGAAAACAAAAAATGAAAAAGTAATGAAGTTAGTGAGGATCATAAAAGAAATATAGCAGTATTTAAACACATAAGGCGGAAATGTAAAGCGTGTCCTAAGTTGGGGACCTCTTTGTGCCCGAGGTAGGCCTAGCGACAAATTGATTTGGAGAATTTTAAGATGCCAAATGCCTCATTTTATTGATAATAAAATAGACAAATCCAACACGACTCTAAGAATGTGGAAAATATAAAATATCACTAATGGCCAGGGGCCTTATTACATCAGAAGGCAAAGTAAAGACAATCCTAACTACTTTATCCTAGAAGGACTTTCCCCAGACTCGGCATCTCTGCTCGCCTTGATCAACGTCCCCATCTCGCGAAGTCCCAGCAGCAAGTAGGTTATGGCTAGAATTCCTCCTTCGGCTCCATGGGTCTTCTGACAGGTCTCGATCCTCCTAATTAACTTCTCCTCTAAGTCGACTATGCCTCGCTCCAAGTGTGCCAGCCTCTGGGTAGCGGTGATGGCCATGTCTTTCCATTCCTCTATCAGCTTCTTGTTGGCCTCGTGTATTTTGTGATGATCTTCTTCACAATCACGGAGCCTCTTGACGACTGTTTTGTCAATGGAGTGAAGATCCTCCCACCGGTTTAGTAGTTTGGGGTGGATATTGGTGACGATGCTGAATCTGGGGACCTCGTGCCTCATTTTTGCAAAACAAACAAGTTAGGCCCTTACCCCCACCAGACTCCACTATTTGACATCAATAATTAGCATGAGCATTTAATTCTCCAAATAAATGCATAGAACGTGAAGGCGTCCATTTGGGTTATAGGGAAACCCAATGGACTTTGGACAAGGCTATCTTAAAGGCTGTTGTGCGGACGACACGTTAACCTGGCTAGGTTTGACCATGATGCATTCAACATACAATAGAGTAAGGTTTCTATGGGGTTTTAGACCGGTACCCTTGAGCGGACAACTCAAGGGGGAAGGCACGGAACTGTCGAGTGCACCGCTGATCGACTAATTTTACCGCAAATACGCCTTTCCGAATTTAGGGATAGTTATATTGGAATAGTGCAACCACTCATTGTAAGCGTTTCTAAAGGAGTTTGTTTGGTACGAGTGGAATATGAATGCAGGGCATGATATGCAATAAATAACATTTAAACAAGTAGGCATGTATTTTCACATTGAGGAAAGCGGTAAAGAAAGGAAATACGACAGTTATAAATGAAAGCAGTTACAAAGAAAACATGAAGATACGCCAGTTATGTTCAGGCAAAATAAATACTTGCGAAATTAAACAGTTAACAGCATATAACGGGAATAGGAAAGGGCATAAACATTTAAACAGAAATTGAAAGGTCCAAATTCACAAGACAACTTGTAATGGTGTAAGCCTAGGGAATATCCCCAGCAGAGTCGCCATGCTGTCGCGCCCCCCCCCCTTTCTTCCTCGCACGGGTCAGGTGCGGAGAGATCGGGTTCATGACATTCTGGACAACTCCTTAAAGTAAGAGGTTTAAGGAAGAGTCACCACCTAACGATTTTGTGGTGCGTTAGGGCACCTAGAGTAGATTCAGGGCGTTTGGAGACCGATTCAAGGGGCAAAGGCATTTTGGAGGAGGGTTTAGCGCGGATAGAGGTAAGTAACAAGTTTAAATCTGGTCCTGAGGGTATGAAACCCCGAATTTTTGTATTATATGATTGTTTGGAGGTGGCGCACATGCTAGGTGATGGGCGTGTGGGTGCGCACCGTGGGAATAGAGATTTGGTCCATTCCGTGAAACTGAAAATTTGAATGAGTTTGTTATTAGCTATGTGCCCTTCCTGCATTATTGAAATTTGGCAGTAAATCATGTTAGAAACCATGCTTAGGTTATGTGTTGGTGATGTAGAGACCCATAGTGGTCGTGATACCTGTTGAATCTTCCTACTTGTTGTTACTTGTACTCAGTCTTGGTATTACTTGCATATTATACCTTATTATATGTTATTCCCTATTAATACATTATATCATTTTGTTTTGGGTTGATTTCCCTTGATTACTGAGGGTCGTGCGACTAGAGAGGTTGATGACTGAGTGAGGCCGAGGGCCTGTTTATAAGGTATTGATACCATAATACGTGAGTTGTCCGTGCGAATTCTGATATGATGTTGTAGCACGTGAGTTTTCCATGCGGATTCTGATATGATGTTGTAGCACGTGAGTTGTCCGTGCGGATCTTGATATGATATTATAGCACGTGAGTTGTTCGTGCGGATTATAGCACTTGGGTTGTAGGAGCCCCTCGGGAGTCTGTACACCGCGCAGGTACCTACTGAGTGTGAGTATTGAAGGATGAGAGCCTAGTGTTTGAGCTATTGATAGAGCTTGAGTAACTGTCGCCTTGAGAGGCTGCACTTGTTCTTTTGTTGCTGCACTTAGCTGATTTATATCATTGTTTTGAAATTTCTGGAAAATATGGTATCCGGTTTTACCTGAACTTGATAATGTGTGACTGACTTGACTTAAATTACCGAAATTGAAACATGTGTACTTTCATTGCTGAGATTACTGAAGTGAACTATAATTGTATATCTCTTAACTAACTTTCAATTCCTTATTTATTATTGCTACTTACTGAGTTGGTTGTACTCATGTTACACCGTGTACTTCGTGTGCAGATCCAGGTGTTTCTGGACACGGAGGGCGTGCACGGCTGATTATCGGAGATTAACGAGGTAGTCGTAGGCGTTCGCAATCCTTGTTTATCCTTCCATGTCTTCATTTCGTTCTCTTATTGTATTTGGATACAGACCCTTGTATACACTATTTCCTAGGTTGGTTGCTTAGATGCTCATGACTTCGTGACACCCCGATGTTTGGGCTATTTTTCGCACTGTATTTGAGTTTAACTCCTGTTTTACGAAAATTATGTTATTTAAAAGCTTTGAATTATCTTTCTTTAAAATATTAGAAGTGTTTTGAAAATGTCGGCTTTCATAATACCATCGATAAGCGCCATCACGACAGATTAGGATTTGGGTCATGACAAGTTGGTATCAGATCCTATGTTACGTAGGTCTCACAAGTGATAAGCAGGTTTAGTAGAGTCATGCGGATCGGTACGGAGACGTCTGTACTTATCATAAAGAGGCTGCTGAACCCTTAGGAAATTTCACATTCTTTATTTCTTGTCGTGCGAATCTTTTGATTCTGGTAACTAAACTTATGTTGTTCTAATTCTCCCATAGATGGTGAGGATGCGTAGCAAGGGGCAGGATGGATATCCAAAAGTACCATCAGTCAGGGCCGCGAGAGGCCAAGGTCGCGGTAGGGGCAGGAGTGCAGCTCGCGCAGCAGCTAGGGCAGCACCTGCAAATTCACCAGTTGCCCCAGTTCAGGAGCAGGATCCAGCTTTGGATGAGCCTGTGGGACCAGCTTAGGCACCACCAGTGCCCATTGTGATTCCAGACCTTCAGGAGGCCCTATTTCAGATTCTCACCATGTGCACCAGTCTTCTCAGGCCGAGGGAGTGCTCAGACTCCCGCCGCCACACTAGAGCAAGTGGTACAGGGACTCCAGACGCCTGGGGTATCACCAACCCAGCTTGTTGCAGCCGCTCAGGATTATGTGGTTCTTGTCATGCATGATGATGAACAACGTAGATTGGAGAGGTTTGGGAGGATCCAGCCTCCATCCTTCAGTGGTACAAAGGTAAAGGATGCACAAGGCTTCTCGGATAAGTCTCAGAAGATACTCCGTACAACAGGTATTCTAGAGACCAGTGGGGCCTCATTCACTACTTTTTAGTTCTCTAGGCTGCCTTCAGTTGGTGGGAGGCTTATGAGGGGCATAGGTCGGTCATCAAAACACCCCTTACCTGGCAGCAGTTCTCTGTTCTCTTCCTGGAGAAGTTCGTGCCTCAGTCCCGCATAGAGGAGTTGCGCAGGCAGTTCGAGAAGATTTGTCAGGTTGATATGTGCATGACGTAGTATGAGATGAGATTTTCTGAGTTGGCCAATCATGTTGTCTGGTTGGTTGCCATAGACAGGGAGAGGATCAGGAGGTTCATAGATAGCTTCGCTTTTCAACTGCGATTGCTTATGACTAGAGAGAGAGTGTCTGGTGCTACTTTTGATGAGGTTGTCGATATTGCTCGTCATATTGAGATAGTTCGCAGCTAGTAGCGGGTTGATAGAGAGGCTAAGAGGCCTCGTGGACAGGGTGGCTTCATCGGTGTTCCTTCTAGGGGTCAATTCCACCATGGTAGGGGCCATCCTTTCAGACATGCTCAGAAGGCTCCAGTTCACCGTGGTGCATCATCTGGCCATAGTTCACATAGTTATCAGCATGGCTAGTCTTCATTCAGTGCACTACCACACATAGTTCTCACCATGCCCCATCAGTTCAGGTTTCTATGGGTAGTTCTTCGGGGTATGAGGAGCAGCAATTCCGTCAGACGAGGGGTTGTTTCGAGTGCGGATATTTTAGTCATATTAAGAGAGATTGCCCTAGGTTGTTGAGTGGGAATCCATAGTAGAGTACTCGACTGATGGCACCAGCAACAAGAGCTCCACCACCTGCCCAGCCAGTTCGGGGTGAGGCTCAATCAGCTAGGGGTCTCCCTAGAGAAGGAGGCCGATCAGGGGGCGGCCAAGCCCATTTCTATACTCTCCCTGTCAGAACAGATGCCATTTCTTCAAATACTGATATCACATGTATTGTCTCAATTTTCCACAGAGATGCCTCTGTATTATTTAACCCTGGTTCCACTTATTCATATGTGTCCTCGTACTTCTCTTATTATCTGGACATGCCCCGTGAGTCTCTAGTTTTATCTGTTCATGTATCTACTCCGATGGGCGATAATATTATTGTGGACTATGTATATCGGTCATGTGTGGTGACTATTGGGAGTCGAGAGACTAGAGTAGATCTCGTGTTGCTAAGTATGGTTGATTTTGATGTGATTTTGGGTATGGATTGGTTGTCTCCATGTCATGCTGTTCTAGATTGTCACATTAAGACCGTGACATTGGTGATGTTGGGGTTATCGAGGGTTGAGTGAAGCAGCTCTATAGACTACGTTCCTAGTAGAGTGATTTCATACTTGAAGGATCAACGGATGGTTGAGAAGAGTTGTCTATCTTATTTGGCCTTTGTGAGGGATGTTAGTGTAGAGACCCCTACTCTTGATTTTGTTTAGTGCAGAGACCCCTTTTATTGATTCTGTTCTGGTGGTGTGAGATTTTCTTGATGTGTGTCCTGCAGACCTGTCGGGCATGCCGCCTGGCAGGGATATTGATTTGGGTATTGACTTGGTGCCGGGAACTCATCCTATTTCCATCCCACTATATCGTATGGCACCGACGAAGTTGAATAAATTGAAGGAGCAGCTTCAGGAACTCCTTGATAAAAGGTTTATTCGGCCTGGCGTGTCACCTTGGGGTGCACCAGTTCTATTTGTAAAGAAGAAGGATGGTACCATGAGAATGTGCATTGATTACAGGCAGTTGAATAAGGTCACAATCAAGAACAGGTATCCATTGCCGCGTATTGATGATCTATTTGATCAGCTTCAAGGGGCGAGGGTGTTCTCCAAGATTGATTTGCGGAAGAGTATCACCAGTTGAAGATTCGGGACTCGAATATTCTTAAGACGACATTCAGAACCCGATATGGACATTATGAGTTTCTTGTGATGTTTTTTGGGCTAACCAATGCCCCAGCAACGTTCATGCATCTGATGAACAGTGTGTTTCGGCCTTATCTTGACTCGTTCGTTATTGTATTCATTGATGATATCCTGGTGTACTCTCGTAGCTAGGAGGAACATGCCCAGCATCTGAGGATTGTGTTGCAGCGGTTGAGGGAGGAGAGACTTTAAAAAAAGTTCTCCAAGTGTGAGTTCTGGCTCCGTTCATTCGCGTTCTTAGGCCACGTGGTATCCAATGAGGGTATTCAGGTGGATCTGAAGAAGATAGAGGCGGTTCAGAGTTGGCTAAGACCGTCCCCAGCCACAGAGATTTGGAGCTTTCTTGGTTTAGTTGGTTATTACCCTCATATTGTAGATGGTTTCTCATCTGTTGCATCGCCTTTGACCAAATTGACCCAAAATGGTGCTCCTTTCAGGTGGTCTGATGAATGCGGGGAGAGCTTTCAAAATCTCAAGACTACTTTGACCATAACTCCAGTTCTAGTTCTACCATCAGTTTTTGGATCTTACACAGTGTATTTTGATGCTTCTCGGATCGGTATTGGGTGTGTTCTGATGCAGGAGGGTAGAGTGACTGCTTATGCTTCACGCTAGTTGAAGCCCATGAAAAGAACTATCCTGCCCACGAACTTGAGTTAACAACTATTATTCATGCCTTGAAAATCTGGCGGCACTCTTTGTACTGTGTCCATTTTGAGATTTACATTGATCACCGGAGTTTGCAGCACATGTTCAAACAGAAGGATTTCAATTTGAGTCAGGGAATATGGTTGGAGCTTCTCAAGGACTATGATATCACCATTTTGTACCATTACAGGAAGACCAACATGGTGGTCGATTCTTTGAGTTGCTGAGTGGAGATTTTGGGGAGCTTAGCATATCTTCCAGCAGTAGAGAGGCCATTGGCGTTAGATGTCCAGGCATTAGCCAGCCAGTTTGTTAGATTGGATATTTCTGAGGTGAGTCGAGTATTGACTTGTGTGGTCTCTCGGTCTTCTCTTTATGATATCAGGGAGCGTCAGTATCATGACCCCCATCTGCTTGTCCTTAAAGACACGGACAAACACGGTGATGCTAAGGAGGTGACTATTGGGGATGACGGTGCATTGAGGATGCAGGGCAGGCTATGTGTTCCCAATGTAGATAGTTTGTGAGTTGATTCTTCAGGAGTCTCATAGCTCACGGTATTCCATTCATCCAGGTGCCGCGAAGATGTATCAGGACTTGAGGCAACATTAGTAGTGGAGGAGAATGAAGAAGGACATAGTGGAGTATGTAGCTTGGTGCTAAATTGCCAGCAGGTGAAGTATGAGCATCAGCGACCAGGTGGGTTGCTTCAGAAGTTAGATATTCCAGAGTGGAATGCAAGTGGATCACTATGGATTTTGTTGTTGGGCTTCCACAAACTCAGCAAAAGTTTGATTGTAATGACCCGACCGGTAATTTTGAGCAATTTCACTTTGCTTGGTAATTTATGGGCATGAGTAGCTCCGTATGATGTATTATAACTTATGTAAATTGTCAGTTTTGGTTTTCAGGTTATTCAGAATCGGTTTGGAAGAATGAATTTCATTATTGAAGCTTTAAGTTGATAGAGTTGACCAAGTTTGACTTTTTGTGAATTTGACCCTGGAACAGAGTTTTGATGCTTCCGTTAGGCCCGGTTGGCGATTTTGGACTCGGGCATATGCCCGTATTTGCATTTGGATGTTTCTAGAAGGTTTCACAAGTTGAAAAAAATTGGAAATTTAAAGGTTTGGAAAGTTTAAAAGTTTGACTACAAAATGACTTTGAGGATATGATGACGTCGAAATCCACTACTAAAAAGTAAATGGACACGGTCACATGCAATGTAATTTCCCAACTATGAGTCGGGGTGGAATCCCACATAGAACAATATGTAGGCGATTAGGCGTGTAAGAGAATTATCACTTATTATGCAATACCAAATACTTAGAATCTGATTGTGAAAATATGTATATCTGAATGCAATAATAAAAACTAAACTGGAAAGCAAATAAAGTGGCCAATGGCTACAAGCATGGATGCATCGGGAATTACACACCAGTGACGATCCAATGTATTTCACGATTTAACAAATATGAGCGAGTTTATGTTAATTAGCCTCGGGTAATAATTCTATATTAGCTTCTTCCGAAGACAAACAAGACTTCCTAATTGAATTATCCCTAAAAAAATTAAGAGATTAAGCACACCCGGATATGGCTACAAGTAGTTCAATCCTATCCCTAGGTAGAATCTATAAAATGAGGGTTAAAGCCTCAAGTTCTTGTTAATTACTATTTTCCAACCCCAAATAATCTTTCCCAAAATTAATTCGAAGTTAATGGGCGAGTCCTTGGGTTAGCTAATCCCTTTGGAAATATTAAAGAACAAGAATAATTAAAGAAACAATAACTCACTTCATAATGAATGAAAATCGTTCAATACATAAGCACAACAAGATATTTAGTCCACACTTTAAATATGAATATCCCCATAAACAAGATTCAAGTGTTGAAAAAAATACTACACACTTAAATATTAAATACAAAGCAAGGAAATGAAGAAGTGAGCATAAATGAGTAAGAAATTCTCAACCACAAGCTTCAAATCTTCAAGACCCAAGTGTGTGTGCAAGAACCCTAGCTTCCAAAACTTGTCTTCTCTAGTCTAAGGACTGAAAATAAGCCATAAGATATCTTACAAAATGAGATAGGTCGTGTATTTGTGGTTTTGGAGTTGAGGAGATGTGAATTTCCAAGCCTGCCCAAGTCTGATGCTCGTTGACCGAACCATCGGAAGGATCCTCGCAGGTACGGCTCCGCATATGCGGGTATCCTCACGCAAAAGTGGCCCATGATAAGAAATAGTGGCTCCACAGAAGTGGCCTTACACGCACAGATGCGCAACCGCAGATGCGGGCTTTAAGCGCAAGTGCGCTTCCGCAGAAGCGGTTCTTGTCTCGCGGATGTGATCCCAGGGAAGGTTGCTTAATTCTGCAAATGCGGACCATTTCCTCGTAGCTACGAGGTCACAAAAGCGACCAGTGTTCTGCAGATGCGGAATTATTGAAGAGTTTTGCATTGTTTCAACTCTTTTTTGCTCAATTCCACTTCAATTGAATTCAACTCTCTTGATGGCATAATTTACCTAAAAATCTAACAATACAAACTATAAACGACCTCATATTATAATTAAAGGACGCAAAATCTGAAGAAAAGAGACTAGAATGAGTGGTAAAATCACCACTCATCAACACCCCAACATAAAGCTTTTGCTTGTCCTCAAGCAAATGAAAACCAACAATTCAATGAAGTTTTACCATTTAAAGCACAATTCGTATTGCTATCATTTACAAATTACATTTTCCATTAAGCACCATACTTATGGATTTGGTTGGTACTAATAATTAGGCTCAAGCATGTGAATCTTAACCAAATAACTCCCTCATTTAAAAACAACTTCAAGAAATGCAAAGGAGTTTCAAAATAATCAAGTGACAGCAAAAATCCTCAAGAAGTGACTCAAAAGCAATAGTCTACTACATATGCTCAATCTACTCATTTTGGGATACATCAATGTCACCAATCCATCCTAATTCATGTGCCCTCAAAAGAAAGAAAGTACCAAATCACCGTATTTACAATAACAACACAAGGGACAATTGCACAAATGATGCTCACTCTCAACAAAGAATTTCAAGTGTTACAAACTATCATGCCATAAGCTTACCCTTATTTTAATTCGCCGCTTATTCAAGAACATTCGATTGAAGATACCATAAGGAATTTTTAAGCTTGTAATGTAGGTTTAGGGAAGGTTCGGATAAGCATTTGGAATACAAGTGACTGCACCCTCCTTGGACACTACTCACATTTGTCTTTTTTTTTTTTTCACTTTGCTTCTTTTTAAACCACATAGCTCTTATTGGCATCTAGTTACCAACATAGAACCACCTTAAAGTACCTCTCTAATTTTTTCAAGACTCCATATTTATATATATACACATATTTTTCTCTTTTTTTTATATAACTATTTTCTTTTAGAGCTTGAGTAACTTCATATGAACAACTTTGAGGTATATGTTTCTCCACTCAATGTACAACCTTACCAATTTCCAACATGAAACCAACACCCCCAACTTAGTCTCTTAGCCTAATTCTGAATATTCAAGGAGGAGCCGGTTCCAAAGAGGAAATTATTTCACAAAAGGGTAAAGGTTTGTAATGAGGTGGACAGAGAAAAGGTTAAAGGTTCAAATGGGCTAAACTAGTGATAATATTTATGCAATGGTAGGCTTGAAAGGCTAAAGAGGTTTTTTCAAAGCTCACAAAGAATGCCTAAGGTCATCCCTCCAACCAAACATGATTAATATTAGCATTGAAAGACCAATCGGGCAAGTTCAAGATGATAGAAGTAAACACAAGAATTATTTATAACAAAAACTAAACACACATGGCATACGAACTAATCAAGACAGATCAATTTCACTTATTAATAGGAGCATTTAGAGCACTATCATGCCAACTAGTCGGCAAAGAGTCACCAAATGAGCCAAAACGTTGTCACAAAAATTATTCTTCCCCATACGAATTACTTTTTCAATTTAAAACCAAAATTCAGAGGGGTATTCTTAATTCATACTTCACATACAAGAGACTAATTTTGTTAGTACCAAATAATACAAAAGTGTCCACATAACAAAACAAGACTAATTCCTTTAAGAAAGTCGTCACGCCATCCATCATAGGGAAAAGTCACCCGGTTCAACACAACAATGTTCCTCGGGAAAGAACCGTAGCATAAAGAAAATCCAACGAAATACTACTAAAAAAATAAAAAATAATAGAAACTATAACTAATAAATAAGATAAAATAAATACTAAAGAAATAAAAATAGAATAAAAAACTACTAACGAGAAAAATAACAAAAGCAGTTAATACTAAAGGAACAAAAATAATATAAACTAAAAACTACTAAAGAAAATAAGTAATGAAAGAAAAATAAAATAGAATAACAAAAGTGACTAATCTGCAAATATACAACCAATCACAACTACACTCGGCAATGGCACATGATAAGCAATAATAAAATAAGCCCGACAGGGCACACAATATTCATACCACAACATAAACCCGGAAAGGGCACATATATAGTATCAATGTACGAATAAATTATACTCCCTAAAGCCACCCCCAACTAAAACATTGCAGTGTCCTCACTGCACAATATCAAAATGAAATAAGAGTAGTTTGAGGATCTCCCTGAGGTCTGCATCAGACTAGCAGACTGCGGGAGAAAGGCTAATCACTGTTGTGGAGAAATCTCAGCCTCATCATCATCAGTATCATCAGCATCATCACTAGCATCACTCGACATGAAAGAGTACTCCTCGCTATCATCATCATCAGCAACAATTATATTCCTGTTCGACTGCCCCCATTTGAAGATGGATTTGATGCCTCTCCACATTTTGATCATAAACTTTGCCTTTTTCTTGTTTCTCACTTTCTCCTTTTCAAAGTCCGACTGAAGATCTACATGTGACTTGGCCAAGTTTCCATAGGCTACCTCGAGTCTGCCAGCAAATGTTGTTATCTTCTCATGAGAATCTGCCTGCTCTTTTTTGTGAATCGAAGTAGGTCTTCATGTCTTCCTTGGTAAAGTACTCAGGCCCAGGCTGGGGGTGTGAGGGTCCACTGGGGAGCTGTGACACTAAGTCATGGATGACACCAAGCTGCGAGTTTAACATCCCAAATGGCCCCTTAGGCAATGCTGTCTGTGAGGATGACTCTGGTCCGCCAGTAGTGGTGACTTTGCTCTTCTTGCTCTTGACTACCCTACTCTCATCCATTACTCCCAAAATATGAAGGGTTTGTCGGCCGTTAACCAATTATCGGCGCTACGTACCTCAACCTCTGTCCGCCTACTTTGCTCTGCGATAAGTGAAGGAAACATCAACCCTGGGTTGTCGTCTAGAAAATACTCTCTCAGCTCCCGCAGGATATAGTGACCAACATTCATAGGAATGCCATCTAAAATACATGCAATGATCAAATCTCTAGTGTTGGAGACATCTGAAACATTTCCACTGGGTGATACCCTGTTTCAGAGGATGTAGAGCCACATTTTGGCTTCAACTTTGAAGTCGACTGACTTCAAAACCCTTCTCTTGTTGGCCCATTTTTCTCTCATGCTTGCAGGATAGAGTTTAGAAACAATCCATTGTCCATTGTTGCAATTATCCTTTTCCTGCACCGCCTCAAGTGGATGGTCAAGAATCCCTAGCACATCATTGATCTGTTCAGTCCCAAACCTCACTATTTTGCCCCTTATGGTGAGTTGTGGGTCGGCGAAGTTTGTACGCTTAAGATTCGCGTAAAACTCACGAACCCACTCCTCATTATCTTTGTATGGAGTAGGCATGAAGCACAACCATCCAGAGGCTTGTAGATGACCATAGAATTCTGAGAGTAGCTCGACCAATTTCTCCTCGACGATCCCATTTTCAAGACCTATCTTTTTTGTGAGAAGGTTTTCATAATACCAGCGATGCCAATCCGTAGACATGAAGCGTGAGGTATCAAATTGTTCCATCCTCCTCCTCAGTTTCATGATGAAGCGAAGAATTTTCGTTCATGTTCGGGTCCATTTTATCTCGAAGTACAACAACATACCCAGTAAAATTCCACTAGTGGGGCCTGGGGAGAGTAGAGTGTACGCAGACCTTACCCCTACCCCGAAAAGGGTAGAGAGGCTATTTTAGGGAGACTCTCAACTCAAAAGAAGAGATAATAATATCAGAAAAGAAATAAAATAAAAGGCATGTAACAACAAAGATGCCAGAAAGAAAATAACAACAACAAATAAGTGAAAGGACAGTAATACAAAACTAAGCAAAACAACAATGTAAACATAACATAGACCGCTAACAAATCTAAACAAAACTCAATCAGACTACCTGGTACAAAGAGGGAAGAACTCTTGACTACCCCCTAGCCTACCACCCTAATGCTCGACCTCCACATGTTCCTATCAAGAGCCATGTCCTCAAAAATCTGAAGCTGCGCGTCCTGCCTGATCACCTTGCCCCAATACTTCTTAGGCCGACCTTTGCCTCTTATCGTACCTGCCAAATCCAACCGCTCACACCTCTTAACCGGGGCATCTATGGCTCTCCTCTGCACGTGGCCGAACCACCTAAGCCTCGTTTCCCGCATCTTGTCATCCACCGGAGCAATGCCTACCCTCTCCAGAATATCTTCATTCCTTATCTTATCCAGTTTAGTTGCCCGCACATCCATCTTAACATCCTCATTTCGGCTACTTTTATCTTCTGGATATGTGAATTTTTCACTGAGCAACACTCAACCCCATACAACATACCGGTCTAACCACCGCTCTGTAAAACTTACCTTTGAGTTTTGGTGGCATCTTTTCTAACTTCAAAAAATCAAATCAACATTAGTCGGGAAGTAGAATCATGTTAAGAAATTCATAACAAAGCAATTAGGCCAAATAATCGAGTCGAACGGGTCCTGGAAGCATCTGTAATTTTTCCTTCACTTCTGTGGTTTTTCCCATCTTACCAGAAATCGCACCTGCGGGACTTTTAACGCAGGAGTGAGGCCGCATTTGCGACACTTTTTTCGCTTCAGCGATGTTCATCAATGGGTTCAAAAGCCCAGAGTTTTCGACTATTTTCCTTCTTAAACAAGATTTTTAGCACATAATTTATACTCAAGACTTCTAAATTTGTGCACTACATGAACCTACGACTCTATTAAACCTGATTTTATGGTACTTAGCAAAAAATTTCCTTTTGGACAATTCCTCGAACACCTTGCAAGCAGTGAGAATTTATGCTTCGTCACACAAATAAGGGTACTCAGATTTCCCCCAAAATTATTGTTAAACAACAGCAACACATACTAATTATACTTTAACCAATATCCCTCACTTTCAAAACCAAAATTGCTAATAAAAAAATGTGGGGGAAAACGGGCTTGTGAAAAAATAGTGGAGATGAAGAAGACGAAAAAATTAACAGTAGAAGATAGGAGTGGATAAGAGACATGATACCTTTGTGGTCTTGTGTGTGAGAACTCAAGTGTGAGCCGTAATGAAGAGTAATAGCATGAGAGAGAAGAGGGAGTTGTGAGAATTGGGGAAAATTAGAGTCTCACCTGATGAAGGGTGTTAACATTTTCCCGTTTGACCGCTTCTGCGACAACTTAAGCGCTTCTGCAAGAGCGCTTTTGCGGCTGCCAAACCTCTTCTGTGCTTCATTGGGTGCTTCTACGAGGCCGCATCTGCAGCCAATTTTCCGCGGATACGGTTACACCAAATGATTGGTGCAAAGATTTTTCAGCCACTACTTTTCTGCACTCCGACACCTTAAACTCCTCAATCCAACTTCAAAAAATCTAAAACTTGGCAGATTAGTCAAAAATAACATAATAAAATATTCTAAAAAAGAAAATTTCAAAAAAGATCAATTTTTTTGAAAATGATGGGTTGCCTCCCACCAAGCGTCACATTTAATGTTGTGGCACGATGCGGATCAACTTTACCACTTTTATCGCCACTTGGACGATATGAATTGGGAACCTAACTTGGAATCAAGCTTGTGACCACGAGCGGTGGGGGGCGGGGTGGTAGTAAGTTGATGATCAAGCCAAACTTTCATTTCTTCATTTTGCATTTCTTGGCTTTCATGTGAGGAATGTCATTGTGCCTCTTTCTACCTTCAAATTCTAAAAGTATGGCCTTTGTCTTTCCTCCTCGCAATCCCTCATTGACTCGTGTAGTTCAATTCCTATATCACCACACAATTCCTATGTTGAGAAATGTTTGGAATGTGACTTCATGCCTTCAAAAGTGCAATTCTTCCTGATTTTGACATCCTCTTGGTCCCCTGAATTAGAGTCATTTTCAACCATAGCTTCAAATTTTTTAGTTGACTCTAATTCCATATTTTTTTCGGAATCACTAACAAGCGTGGAGTTTGTTGGCGGATGATCAATTCTTGATTCGTCAAAGTAAAGCTCACTTTCTTCCTCGGAGTTGGACTCTTCTTGACCTCTTTCCACACTTTCAAATTGATAGGTATTATGAGCCTCAATCAATGATTTCATTTGATCTTCCAAAGTGTGTATAGTCTTATCATTTTGATGTAGTGCGTGTTTTAAGTCCTCGAGTGTCGGGGAACAATTTGGCGTATTTAAGTAAGCGTAAGTGCTTTGGTCCAAACTTGTGAATATTTGTGTAATTTATTTTCTTATCTTTGTTTATCTTCTTGTTTGTCTCTTGTTTATTTTCTTTGTTTTAGAAAAATGGAATCATATAATGATAATTGGTCGGATGGTAGTTGTCATACTTTGATGACCCTTGTCCTTATTGTGGAGGACCACACTCATGCAAAAATTATTTAAATTCTCCCGGGAGTGGATTGTGTGCACAATGTCAAACCTATGAATGGAGTATTTGTGATAAGTGTGGTCGTCAAAATGGTCATTGGGATTATTGTGCTTATTTGTCCTTCCTTTCCCCAATCCTCTGCCATGATGATTCTACTTTTTGTGATGATAAGTATAGGTACATGGAAATGGATGAAATTGAGAATGGTCAAAATGGAGAGTTCAAGCTCATGTTAGAATGCCTACTTGAAGGAGGAAACAAAGGGAAAAATACCTTGGAGGAGCTTTTGGAAAATAGCCTCCAAAATGATTTGGTGCTTTAAAGGTTGAACTCACAAATAGAAGAAATACTTGAAGCTTTAGAGGTCCAAATAATACTCGGAAGTAAATGATAGCCAAGACCCTTCCTTAGATGTGGACACTAAAAATTTCTTCCTTGGCACTTGATCAAAACCAAGAAGAACTCTCAAATGCTAAAATGAGAGGATGATCCTCATGTTGGGGCCATTCTTGTAAATAAGGATAAGCGAAGATTTGCACTCGAGGACTTAAAACAAGCCCGACATCGAAATGATGAGACTATCCGCACTTTAGAAGATCAAATAAAATCATTGATTGTGGCTCACTATGCCTATCAATTTAAAAGTGTGGAAAAAGGTCAAGAAGAGTCCAACTCCTTGGATTTGGATCGTGGTTCTGGGAATTGGAATAGCTTCGTTATGTTATTCGGGACTTGTTTGCAACATTTGGGTTCATTCCGGGTTGATTTGCTATGTCTCGACATGAGTTATTGAAGTGGAAAAGTTCAAAGTTCATAGATTTTGATTTGAGGTGTGATTCATCATTTTGATTTTTTATGTTTGTTTTGAGGCTTGAGTAGGTCCATATTGTGTTATGGAACTTGTGGGCATGTTCAGACGGGGTCCCCAGGGGCTCGGGTGAGTTTCAGATCATTTCATCGCATTTTGGCTTTTTGCTAAGTTGTTGGTTCTGGTGTTCCGCACCTGCGACTGGTCGCAGAAGCGAGTCCAGGTGCGAGAATGAACTTTTGGGTGGGAGTCCGCAAATGCAGAAGAATTTTTGCAGAAGCACGACCGCAGATGCGGTTCTGAGCATCGCAGAAGCGGCCGCTGGAGGGTCGAGGCAGTCTCGCAAATGCGAGCCTTTTTTCAAAAAAATGAAGGTCGCAAATGCGGCTACTTATTTGCAAATGTGAAAATACTGGCATAAGCTATAAAGTGAGGGTCTTGGCTTTTTCTTCATTTTTGGAGCTTTGGAGCTCGTATTGAGGCGATTCTTGAAGCAATTTTCACCATATGAATTGGGGTAAGTGTTCTCTACTCGGTTTTGATTATATTTCATGAATATATATTTAATTTTGTAATTGGATTGTGAATGTTAAAGAAGAAAAATTTGGGGTTTTGGCCTAAAGTTTCATAATATGAATTTTTGAGTTTTGAACATCGATTTGGAGTCATAGTTGAGTGAAACTAGTATAGTTGGACTCATAATTGAACGGGTTGTCGGATTTTGTTAGTTTTGTCGGGTTCCGAGGTGCGGGCGCGGGCCCGGGTGTTATTTTTGTTCGGTTTTGGATTTTGATTAAGGATTCGATCGTTATCAGTTGGAATTATTTCCTAGGGCTTTATTTGATTTATTTGAGTTGATTTTGGCTAGTTTTGAGCCGTTCAGAAGTCTATATGCGCGTGATGGAATCTTTGCAGCATCACTCAGCTTGCTCCGTATTTGTATTGGCTTGTTCGAGGTAAGTAACTCTTCTAAACTTAGTGCTGAGAGTATGAAACCCCGAAATACGTGTTATGTGATTGGTATTGAGGTAACGCACATGCTAGGTGACGGGCGTGTGGACGTGCATCATGTGAATTGGGACTCTGTTGTTTCCATGGCACTTTATATTGGTCATACTTTGTTGATATCTGTGTTTTCACCATGTGATAAGTAATTGAGTTGTCAACCATTCTAGATATCATGTTTAGGCTTTTTGTCGATACTGTTAGGACCCATTGTGGTCGTTTCTTACTGTCATTTCACTTATTTCTTTAATATTTCAAACTCAGTCTGTTCACTCATTTCATATCATATTGCAGTCTCTATTGTTATTTATTGATACATCATTTCATACTCAGTCTGTTCACTCATTCCATGACACTGTGAGCCCGTGAGAGACTGGAGAGATTGATGACAGAGTGAGGCTGATGGCCTGTTAGTGAGAATATTGATACTATAGCGGTCTGTGCAACACGTGAGTTGTTCGTGAAGATACAGATATTGATACTATAGCATGTGAGTTGTTTGTGCAACACGTGAGTTCTCCGTGCAGATCCAGATATTGATATTATAGCACGTGAGTTGTCCGTGCAGATTATAGTCCTTGGGCTGTAGGAGCTCCTTCGGAGTCTGTACACCCCCAGTAAGCGCAGCTGCTAGAAGTTATTATGTTTTGGCTAGATCTTCCCTGATCAGTACTGAGTGATTGAGTGTGTCGGGTGATTGAGCGTGATGAGTGGAAAGAATGAGACAGTGAGACTAAGTAATCTGAGAGTGTGCGTACATGACTTCTTCACTGAGATGACTGCATTTGACATGCGTACTTGAGTTACATGCATAGAGATGCATTTCCTTCTGCTACCCGGTATTAGTGACATTTATGATTTTACCTGTATCTTGACATGTAGGCATAGAGATGTACATTCCTCATGTTATCTGAAAATGAAACATCTTAATTATTGTTGAAAGGATTTTTAGGAGAATCACAATTTTCAAACTTACTCATATTTTTGGCAATTTCGGTAAAAGATTTGGGTTTTCACTTCGATACTTGAAAAGCAAGCCGGTTTTTCTGGAACTCTGAACGAGCTGAACACTTGATTTCTACGATACTTCTTTACTTACTTGCCTTGTATTGTTATGAATTGCTAGTGGTTGTTGGATTGGATCCGACCTATTTTACAGCTCGTACAAGAGGGGCTTGGGTGAGTTTCAGACGAGGTTTGGTTCATTTCATCGCATTTAGGATTTTTAGGTAAGCTGCTGGTTCTGGTGTTCCGCACCTGCGACTGGTATTGTGCAGGTGCGATGACCACAGAAGCGAGCCCAGGTGAACAGGTGCGAGAATGCACTTTTGGGTGGGAGTCCGCAAATGCGGAAGAATTTTTGTTGAAGCACGACCGCAGATGCGGTTCTGAGCGTCGCAGAAGAGACCACTGGACGGTCGAGGCTGTCTCACAAATGCGAGCCTTTTCCGCAAAAACGAAGGCCGCAGATGCGTCCACTTATCCTCAAATGCGAAAATACTAGCATAAGCTATAAATCGAGAGTCTTGGCTTTTTCTTCATTTTTGGAGCTATGGAGCTTGGATTGAGGCGATTCTTGAAGTAATTTTCACCATATGGATTGGGATAAGTGTTATTTACTTGGTTTTAGTTATATTTTATGAATCTATCTTCGATTTTTGGTAATAGGATTGTGAATTTTAAAGAGGAAAAATTTGGGGTTTTGGCCTAAAGTTTAATAATATGGATTTTCGAGTTTTGAACATCGATTTGGAGTCAGAATTGAGTGAAACTAATATGGTTGGACTCATAATTGAATGGTTTATCGGATTTTGTGAGTTTTTTCAGGTTCCGAGGTGCAGGCCCAGGTGTTATTTTTGGCTAGTTTTTGTTTTTTATTAAGGATTCGATCTTTATCGTTTGGGATTTATTTGATGTATTTGAGTTGCTTTTGGCTAGTTTTGAGTCGTTCGGAAGTCGCTACGCGCATGATGGCATCTTTGGAGCATCGCTTGGCTTGCTCGGTATTAGTATTGGTTTGTCCGAGGTAAGTAACTCTTCTAAACTTAGTGTTGAGTGTATGGAACTCCGAAATACGTGCTATATGATTGGTATTAAGGTGACGCACATGCTAGGTGACGGGCGTGTGGGCGTGCACCATGTGAACTGGGACTCTATTATTTCCATGACACTGTATATTGGTCATACTTTGTTGATATCCGTGTTTTCACCATGTGATAAGTAATTGAGCTGTCAATCATGCTAGATATCATGTTTAGGCTTTATGTCGATACTGTTGGGACCCATAATGGTCGTTTCTTGCTGTCATTTCACTGACTTCATTGATATTTTGGTAATCAGCCATGTTCACTCATTTCATATCATATCTCAGTATCTATTGTTATTTATTGATACATCATATCATCATTTTGGGCTACTTTCATGACATTGTGAGCCCGTGAGAGAGAGACTGGAGAGATTGATGACAAGGGTTGATGGCCTGTTTGTGAGGATATTGATAATATAGCACGTGAGTTGTCCGTACAGATCCAGATATTGATATTATAGCGCGTGAGTTGTCCATGTAGCACGTGAGTTGTCCGTGCAGATCTAGATATTGATACTATTACACGTGAGTTGTCCATACGGATCCAAATATTGATATTATAGCGCGTGAGTTGTCCGTGAAACACGTGATTTGTTCGTGCAGATTATAGCGCTTGTGTTGTAGGAGCCCCACTGGAGTCTGTACACCCCTAGCGTGCGCAGTGGCTAGCAGTTATTATGTTTGGGCTAGATATGCCCTGATCAGTACTGAGTGACTGAGTGTGTCAAGTGATTGAGCGTGATGAGTGGAAAGAATCAGACAGTGAGACTGAGTACTCTGAGAGTGTGAGTACATGACTTCATCACTGAGATGACTACATTTGACATGCGTACTTGAGTTACATGCATAGAGATGCATTTCCTTCTGCTACCCGGTATTGGTGACATTTATGATTTTAGTTGTATCTTGACATGTAGGCATAGAGATGTACATTCCTCATGATATCTGAAAATGAAACATCTTAATTATTGTTGAAATGATATTTGGGAAAATTACAGTTTTCAAACTTACTCATATTTTTGGCAATTTCGGTAAAAGATTTGGGTTTTCACTCAGATACTTGAAAAGCATGCCTGTTTTTCTGGAACTGTGAACGAGACGAGCACTTAATTTCTAAGATACTTCTTTACTTACTTGCCTTGCATTGTTATAAACTACTAGTGGTTGTTGGATTTGATCCGGCCTATGTTACAGCTCGTCACTACTTTCAACCTAAGGTTAGGTTTGTTACTTTTTGAGTACATGAGGTCGGTTGTACTCATACTAAACTTTTACATCTTGCGTGCAGATGTTGGCTGTTGTTGTTGTTGTGTTCGATGGGAGTTGGAATTGAAGATGTACCTGTGTTGCGGTGGTAGCTGCCTGTTGTTCATGGTAGCCTTAGGTCTACAAAACTCCGTTTATGTACTTTTCAAACAGATGATGTATTTGCTTCCTTTTAGTTTTGTAAACTCTATTCTTAGAAGCTCATGATCTGTACTACTAGTTCTTGGAAAATGTATAAAGATTCAGTTAATTTCTTTTGTTTAATTGTCTTGTTAATTTTATTGGAATTGGATAGTTATTATTTTACTTACATAGCAGTTCGGGTTAGGTTCCATCACAACTAGTGGATTTGTGGTCGTGACATTGATGCAGTTTGGGTGATTGTCGACAGGCTGACCAAGTCAGCCTATTTCATTCCTGTGATGACTACCTATTCTTCCGAGCGACTGGCTTGAGTGTATATCCATGAGATCGTCAGGCTTCATGTCATACCAGTTTCTAACATCTCTGTCCTGGGTACGCAGTTTACATCACGGTTTTAGAGGGTCGTACAACATGAGTTGAGTACTCGAGTGGAGTTGAGCACAACATTTCACCCTTATACGGATGGAGAGTCCGAGCGCACTATTCAGATATTAGAGGATATGCTTCTTGTGTGTGTGATGGAGTTTGGGGTTTGTGGGATCAATTCATGCCACTAGTAGAGTTTGTGTACAACAAACAGTTATCAGTCGAGTATCCAGATGGCACCGTCTGAGGCTCTGTATGGTAGGCGGTGTAGGTCTCCAGTGTGTTGGTTCGAGCTGGGCGAGGCTAGATTATTGGGTACATACTTGGTTTAGGATTCTCTAGAGAAGTTTAAGGTGATTCAGGATCGACTACACACAGCCCAGTCCAGACAGAAGAGTTGTGTGGATCAGAAGGTTTACGATGTTGCATTCATGATTGGAGAGCGGGTCCTGCTCAGGTGTTACCCATTAAGGGTGTTATGAGGTTCGGGAAGAAGCAAAAGCTTAGCCTGAGGTTTATCGGCCCATTTGAGGTGTTGCGACGTGTTGGGGAGGTTACTTATGAGCTTGCCTTGCCTCCCAGTCTAGCAGGATTTCATCCAGTAGTCCATGTTTCTATGTGTCAGAAGTATCATGGCGATCCGTCTCTCATTTTGGATTTCAGCTCGGTCCAGTTAGACAAGAATTTATCTTATTTTGAGGAGCCGGTGGCTATCTTGGACAGACGGGTTTGAAAGTTGAGGTCAAAGAACATTGCTTCTGTGAAGGTTCAGTGGACGGGTCAGCCGGTCAAGGAGACGACTTGGGATACCCAGCATGATATTCTCAGCCATTATCCTCATCTTTTTACCACTTCAGGTATGTCTCTATAATCATTCGAGGACGAACTTTTGTTTAAGAGGGGGATGATGTAATGACAGCCGGTCGTTTCGCAAGTTGTAGCCTCGTTCCCAAATTTTCTGCTTCTTTTGTGTTCTACGGTTGTTATATGACTTACTGGGTTACTTGGTTCGAGTCCAGAGTGATTTCAGGGTGAATTGACACACTTAGTCTCTTAATTTGGAAGCTTCAGTTGAAAAAGTCGATCGGATGTCGACTTATGTGCAAACGACCTCAGATTTGAATTTTGATAGTTCCATTAGCTCCGTTAGGTGATTTTGTACATAGGGGTGCGTCTGAAAGGTGATTTGAAGGTCCGTAGTAGAATTAGGCTTGAATTGGCGAAAGTTAGAATTTTGGAAAAATTGACATAGAGTGGAATTTTTGAGATCGGGGTCGGAATGGAATTTCGGAAATTGGAGTTGGTTCGTGGTGTCATTTATGACTTGTGTACAAAATTTGAGGTCAATCGGACGTGATTTTATAGGATTCAATGTCGTTTGTAGAGTTTGGAAGTTTTAAAGTTCATTAGGTTTGATCCATGTGTAACTCGTGTTTTTGAGGTTGTTTGAGGTGTAAGAGGATTCAACTAAGTTCGTATTGGGTTATAAGACTTTCTGGTATGTTGGTTTGAGGTCCGGGGGGCCTCGGGTTGATTTCGCGTGGTTAACGGACCAAGTTTTGAATTTGGAAGACTGCTGAAGTTAGCTGGTGTAATTGCACCTGCGGAAGTTTCATCGCAGGTGCGAGCCCGCAGAAGTAGAGAGGAAGGCCGCAAAAGAGGGCAAGGCCAGGAAGGGCAAGGGTCGCAGGTGCGAAGAATTTCCCGCACCTGCGATAGCACAGATGCGGATCAGAGGACGCGGGTATGGAGGCAGCTAGGATTAAGTGGTTCCGTAGAAGCGAGGCAAGGGCCGCAGATACGCGTCCACATGAGCGGGACCTGGAGCGCAGGTGTGGGCCCTGGGAACTCAAGTTAATTCTGCATAAGCGGGACTTTCAACGCAGGAGCAGAGATATAGCCGCAGGTGCGGAAAGACTGGGCAGAACATATAATTACGAGACTTCAAAAATTTTCACTATTTTCATCACTTTGCGCTCGGATTTTGGAGGTTCTTGAGAGGGATTTTGAAGTGATTACTGAGGTAAGCCCCTTGTGTTCATTTTTCTTCAATAATGGTCTTTCCCCACTTATTTTACACCTATTTGGTGAGTTTTTGAGGTGAAATTTGGGGGTTTAGGGCTAGAGAATTGGAGAGTGAATTTTGGGGATTTGGATGACCAAATGGTGTCGGATTTTGATAAATTTGGTATCGTTAGACTCATGAGTGAATGGGAATTCTAATTTTGTGACCTTTTTTGAATTTCGAGAAGCGGGCCCAGGGGATGGTTTTGAGCCAATTTTGAATTTTGTCTTATAATTTCGTATTTTTCTTATGGAATTGATTCCTTTAGCCTATATTAATTGTATCGTACTACTTGTGGCTAGATTCGGGGCGTTTGGAGACTGATTCGAGGGGCAAAGGCATTTTGGAGTAAAGGTTAGCGCGGATAGAGGTAAGTAACAGTTTTAAACCTGGTCCTGAGGGTATGAAACACCAGATTTTTGAATTATATGATTGTTTGGAGGTGACACACATTCTAGGTGACAGGCGTGTGGGCACGCACCGTGGGAATTTGGACTTGGTCCATTCCGTGAAACTGAAAAGTTGAATGAGTTTGTTGTTAGCTATGTGCGCTTCATGCGTTATTGAAATTCGGCAGTAAATCGTGTTAGAAATCATGCTTAGGTTATGTGTTGGTGCTGTAGAGACCCACAATGGTCGTGATACATGTTGAATCTTCCTGCTTGTTGTTACTTGTACTCACTCGTAGTATTACTTGCATATTAACCTCAATCTTTATTATTCCCTGTTGATACATTATATCATTCTGTTTTGGGCTGATTTCCCTTGATTACTGAGGTCCGTGAGACTAGAGAGATTGATGACTGAGTGAGGCCGAGAGCCTATTATTACCATAGCACGTGAGTTGTCCGTGCGAATTCTGATATGATATTTTAGCACGTGAGTTGTCCATGCAGATCTTGATATTGATAATATAACACGTGAGTTGTTTGTGCAGCACGTGAGTTGTCCGTGCAGATTATAGCGCTTGGCATGTAGGAGCCCCTCCGAATTTTATACACCCCAGTGAGCGCAGGTACCTATTGAGTGTGAGTATTGAAGGCTGAGAGCCGAGTGTTTGAGCTATTGAGAGAGCTTGAGTGACTGTCGCCCTGAGAGGCTACACTTGTTTCTTTTGTTGCTGCACTTAGCTGATTTATGTCATTGTTCTGAAATTTCTGGAAAATATGGTATCCAGTTTTACCTGAACTTGGTAATGTGTAACTGACTTGACTTAAATTACCGGAACTGAAACATGTCTACTTTCATTGCTGAATTACTGAAATGAACTGTAATTGTATAGCTCGTCACTACCTTACAGTTCCTTATTTATTATTGTTACTTAGTGAGTTGGTTGTACTCATGCTACACTTTGCACTTCGTGTGCAGATCCAGGTATTTTCGGACATAGAGGGTGTTGATCTCGTGCGCGGTTGATTATCGGAGATTTACGAGGTAATTGCCAGCGTTCGCAGTCCTTGTTACTCCTTCTATGTCTTCTTTTCTTTCTCTTTATTGTATTTGGGTACAGACCCTTGTATACACTATTTTCCAGACTGATTGTTTAAATGCTCACGACTTAGTGATACTCAGATGTTTGTCTTATTTTCCGCACTGTATTTTGGGTTTAACTCATGTTTTACGAAAATTATGTTATTTAATAGCTTTGAATTATCTTTCTGTGAAATATTGGAAGTGTTTTAAAAGTGTTGGCTTGCCAAGTACCATCAATAGGCGTTCATCGCAACAGGTTAGGATTTGGGTCGTTGTTTAACCAAAGAATTAGACCCTTTAACTAAAGCTTATTTTTAGATGAATACGGGTTACTGATAATCAAGATAATGGGAAAAATGAATAATTGACAATATTGCAGAAATAAAATATTGACGTTGATTGTATTCGAGAATCAAATGCCTTTATAAGTTGTATTCCCCTCCCTTATATAGGAGATTCTAATAACGTACGACTCTTGCTATGGTTACTCATTAATGACTAATTATGACATTAATGAGGCGTTACAAAGGATAGCGGTAATTTGGGTTCAATTACATAACGTTCGAGTAATCAATTGTGGGTCCCTAAATCTGCTCATAGCTTTGTCTAGATTCATTCTGACCGTGCCTCTCTCCCATTTTGATCAAGTTGAGTTTCCCGTGGCTGATAAGTTCGTGGGTTTACTAAACCGTGCCTCTTTGTACCGTATCTCGTCAAGGTGTCACGTCTAGCTGTCGTGCTTTCCTGTGTCTACGTGACTGGCTGAGTTATTAAGCCGGCTTACGTGTGAAACTCTTTTTTACCAATACAAATAGTCTCCCCACTTACCATATATTTTACGATTAATATTTGGTAAGTGGATATTCATTTATGGCGGGAATATTTTGCCGTCGCTTTTCCTTGAATCATTGTATCCTTCTCTGCACCATAGGCGTCATTTGTCACTTCCATTTAATGCTGCCGGTAATCCTCTCGCAAATTCTTGCAAAGCTTGACTCACATACTCTGCAATCATTTGCTTTACACGATCTTGTTCCACAGTTTGATCATTATTACCATTTTTGTTATTGGATCTTTCTGGGGATTGTTCCCTCGAACCACGTGGGGTTCTTGAAGGCGATGGAACTGGGGTTCCACTTCTTTGCTGGTTGTTGTCGTTGGAGTTTGAAATAATTCAAAGGATATCTATTGGAAAGTAAACAAATATTATCAGATTCCTGGTAACGGAACCAATTTGTTTAACCAAAGAATTAGACCCTTTGGCTAAAGCTTATTTTTAAGATGAATACGGGTTACTAATAATCAAGATAATGGAAAAAATGAATAATAGACAATATTGCAAAAATAATTAAAAGAGGACTTACGTGTGAAACTCTTTTTTACCAATACAGTCGTGACATGAGGCAATGCATTTTGACCTGCCCAAGCAACCCATTTGCCCCCTACTTCTGACGCATTGTCATCAAGGTCAAATACAAAATCAACATACCTATTAGTCGTCGAAAAATTTCAAAACTTTCAAATAATTAAATTTAAATTTAAAAAATAAACCATTCAATCACATGTGAAAATAAAAGTTAAGACTCAAGAGTAATTAATGGGCACCATATTGGAAGCGTATGATAAACAACTATAATCTAATACTTTCTTCAAATATAATGCGATTCTCTTAGTTACTGTGGTTTATATATGTCTGGAATCACAGCATAATCGGAATCTATCGAGTGAGGATAAACTCAAAATCATAGTCTATCAATCACACCATAATTTACAATTTTGAAATTTATGTAAAATTGGGTTAGGTAATACTTGTGAGGGATCGGAAACCCTAAAGTATTTTGTTACTCTTATCAAATCGTATCCAAATTGTATGAAGCTTTATTTTGTTGGTCAAACAAAACCAAAAAAAAAAACATTTCTCAAATCTGACAATGTAGGGAGAAACAAAGAGTCATATGCATGGCCATAAATTCCTGTCCAGAATTTAAATCTGCTCCAAAATTAAAAAGAGAGGGTCACATAGGCAAAAATATTTTTAGTAACCGGGTTATGGACAGACGACTAGTCCTACAATACCAGAAATCAATTCCAATAAAGTTATTGCACGGCTTTGGGGTCTATTATTATAGGCCCTATAAAAGGAAATGTCCATTAAATTATATCTGTATTAATTTTGCATGTTTTATGTTCTATTATATATGGGCAAAAAAGGGATTAAAATATACTGCTAGAAGTTTTAACTTAAAGTACAGAATAAACTATTTTTAATATTCATGTTTAAGAGAATATTGTTGAAACATATTACAAGGGTTGTTCCGTTCAAGAACTTGGAGATAAATGTATATCACACAACTAACAATTTTCTGTTATTTAGGTTGTCTAAGTGATGACTGTTGTTTCACAATATCAGAACGTTTAGGGAAGTAATCACACAATCTTACATTAATATTACAGGACAAATACCAAATGAAATATCATTTTTCTTTTCCACTCTGATTGTAAACAGAAACAGTCACATGCATGGGTATTAATGATCTTTGTCCTGCCAAACATAAATTTGCTCCAAGATTAGAAAGCAAAGGTCACATAATCAACAACATTTTTAGTAACCTTCTTAATACCCCTCCGTCTCAATTTATTTGCCAACTGTCATGATTTTTAAAAATAATTATCTCAAATTATTTGTCTTTTTAGATGTTCAAGATAAAACTAATAATTTTTTCTCCATTTCAAATAGCACATAGAATAGATTAAATATTCAATGAAGAGAGATTATCTCTTAAGACATAACTAAGGGTAAAATAGTCCAAAATTCCTTCTATATCCGAGCCCGAGATTCTAATGCTGGGATTTTAATCCCACAATATATACGAGATAACTAATATATATCAAGATTTTAGCATAAATTAAATTTAGCTAATACTCACAAGTCACAACCAAACGTAGAATAATTATATTTTTAAATTTTAGACAGAGTTTAATATCGTTATCCCGATAACCAAAAAACCTCTTTAGGGTTGATGAGCATTGCCTATAAAAAGGTTGTAAATCTTACGCTTCAAAAGCATCATCATATCACTAGCTTTCTTTCTTCTTCATTAAAGCTTTAACAGAATGCTCATGGCTGCAGTGCTTGGTATATATCTTATAAAATATTTAGCTATAAAAATTGCAGCATACAGATACTTCGTTCTACCACTATTTTATCTTTGGACGACAAATGAAGCAAAAAACCTCATTATTAATACAACATATCTACAGAGTGCGGTTGAAAAAGGAGCAGGTCACAATTGTTTCTCTACAAAACAATTTTCTTGACTGGAAAAATATATTGTCTTTAATTTTTTTAGTTTATGTTAATTTGGTTAATGTTGTTTTTTTTCTTGTTAAATATATAGTTTGCTTGGATGGAACTGCTCCGGCATTTAACTTTCATCCAGGAACTGGCTCAGGAGTTTATAGCTGGTTCATTCAACTTCAGGTATATAGTTTCTATTTTTCTATTATTTTGTTAAAAGTTTTTTTACCTTGATTTTACTCATTTTTAACTTTGAATTTCAAGGGTGGGGGTTGGTGTGACTCTATTTCCGACTGTCAAGATCATGCTCATCAACAGTATGGATCTTCAAAAAATATATCTACGATTGCTTATTTTAAAGGAGTTCTAAGCAACGATTCTCAACTAAACCCAGGTAGTTATATATATTTAATTACATTTTCTTCGGTTTACTTCCTTAAGATATTGTGACATTCGTAACTCTTTAATTTAATCAACAAATATTTAGACTTCTACAATTGGAACCGAGTCAAGATTAGATATTGCGATGGATCATCGTATACTAGCGACATCGAAGAAGTTGACCCCGTAAGTTATTTTGTTTGGTAAAAGATATTTTGTTTGGCGTAATTTTTCTAACTATTAGAAACAAATATTTACAGGCTACTAATCTCCACTTCAGAGGGGCAAGAATTTTCCAAGCAATTATGGAGGAATTATTATACAACAAAGGGATGATATATGCTGAAAATGTATTCTATTTCCCCTTAAGAATCCTCTTATTTCTCTCTAATTAAGTGGCCGAAATACTAAAAATAAGAAAATTAAATTTTTTATGACAGGCCATCCTTAGTGGAACTTCAGCAGGAGGGTTGGCTGCAATCCTACATTGTGACAAATTTAGACTTTTTTTCTCCTTAACTGCTAGAGTGAAATGCATCTGTGATGCTGGTTTCTTTGTGAATGTGTAAGTTCATAAACTTGAAAAAAACTTCAAGAGTATATATATATATATATTTTTTTTTTGTCTCTTTAACTAATTTATGGATGAGTTTATGCAGAAAAACTATAACTGGTGAACCACACATTGAAGAGTATTTTAAGAGAGTTATTTCTTTGCACGTAAGATTAAGCATCATTTTGGTTTTATTATTCTTTCTAACTAATTGCTTTTTATGATGCATTATTATTTTTGTTGTACCTAGTGTATATAAACATTGTTGACTCTCGTTTTGGGTAACTTTAGGGATCTGCCAAGAATCTACCACTCTCTTGCACCTCCTTTAGCTTAGACCCAAGTTTGGTAATTAAGCACAACTTTTTTTTCTCTTTAATTATTTGTGGAAAAAAATTATCAAACATGATGTTTCTAATAATACAAAATCCAATGATTTGGCATGCATGCAGTGCTTCTTCCCTCAGTATGCAGCACAACATATTTGCACACCACTTTTCATAGTCAATTCGGCCTATGATTCTTGGCAGGTCAGAGAATTCAATTTCTATGATTATATGCCTTCAAATTCTAAATGGTTTTGGGTTTTGATTCTTGAAAAATTAGATAAACAACAGTTTGGTACCCGGAGAAGCTGATCCTAGGCATGTTTGGGACTATTGCAAGCATGATATAAATATATGCTCACCAACTCAAATCCAAACTCTCCAAGGTACGTGCCCTTTAATTTCTGTTTTTAATCCGATATATATATTCATGAGATAATTATATTCTTCTCTCTAACTTGCTTTTGAGTTTTTTGTTTCAGAATTCAGGTTGACATTCTTGGAGTCATTGAATGAACTAGGACCAAGTATATCAAGAGGATATTTCATTTCCTCTTGCCATTTCCACAATGGTATTGAAATACAAAGTTACTGGTCCTCCACAAACTCTCCAACATTAGCTAACAAGGTAAATATTTTTTTCTTTTATATTAAGTTTCAGCTTTAATTCTGTTTATTTGATTTTGAATCTTAACTCATTGAAACAGACAATTGCTGAAGCAGTTGGAGATTGGTTTTTTGATCGAAGTAGGTTTCAAAGGGTTTATTGCCCCTATCCTTGTGGCCGATTTTGCCAGTAGAGGTTCTTGATATATACTATTTCTGATGTTTATTTATTTTTGGTTTAACAAGTGGAGTAAGGAAGTTAATTAACTACCCGTAGTATCTTAATTAGATGTTGTTAATTGCCCGACTATACTCATGTAATTTCTTAAGAATATTTATTGTTTTGAGAGATGCTTATTTAGCATAGTTACAAGCAAGGAAAGATTGAGTAAATACAATTACTATAGTATTAAAACACAAATATTTAACGCTCACAAGTTTGTTAACTCAAAATTATAACTTCTATTTTCTTAAGCAAAATTCAACAGCACAAAGACAAACATTGGATGATCTATATTAAAATGAAATCTCAAGCTAACAGGAAAAACAAAAAAAATTTCTCTCTAGAAAAACCCATAACGTCTAATTAATCACGCGAGTAACCTTCACGTTGTGCCGTATGTACTCTCCGGACGACATCATTTCGGCGCGTCTGGATGGGCAAATGACAACCCACCACATGGCGAAAACACCTCTAGAAGGGATTGGCGGGAAACTTTCATATGCCACCAAAGTCATTCCTCTTCCAAACTCACCTTCGACGGCTAATTCTCAGAAACGGGAATGGGTAATTGCTACTCATTCTACTCACAACAGGATGCCGGCGGTACACTTTAAAGCATCTGATTACTATAGCGTAGTGGCAGCTGAATGCAAACTCACTATCGTTGGCAGATTCCTACAACCAAGACCCCAAATCGACTGAATTAGGTCAAAATTCAAGAAACCGATTTCTCTCAAGGGATCGGCTAAAATTGGGGTCTACGACAACTTTAATGTCTTTCCAAAATTCACTAACGAGAAAGAATTTAACACAGTATGGTATAAAAGAGCCATCGAAACTGAGGGCCGGCAGATGTGGTTGCAGAAGTGGTTGCGGGACTTTAAACCTGAAGAAGACTTGCCAATTGCTCCGGTATGGCTGTTTCCTGGTCTTACTTTTCATATGCATACTTGGAATTATGTAAAACAAGTGGTTAGCTCTATTGGCACCCCGCTTGAAATGGATCTGGCGACTAAGGGAAGGAGTAGACCGAGTATGGCTAAGGTTAGAATTGAAATCGATTTCCTTAAGCCTCAACTTGAAAGTGTTTATATGGGCTGCATTCATGATAATTCACCTCAGGCAGGTTTTGTACAAAAGTTGGAATACGAGAGCGTACCTAAATACTGTAGGTTCTGCAAGAAACTTGGTCACAACATAATCAATTGTCGTGCTCTAGAAACAAACAAGACAACTGAGGCTAGAGAAGAGGAAGCAAAACAGGGAATGGATAAGATAAAAAATGATAAATCAGAAGAGAAAGAAGAGGGGAGAAAATAAAAAACAAATGACAATGGACAGAAAATGCAGAACAAACTTTGGTGAAGTAGAGCAACAACAATGAAACAATGGGAAACAATTTTAATAGCAACAACCAAAGCGTCTTGAACAATGAATAACAGAGCGTGCAGTAGCAAAATAAAACCGTCAATGCAAGGACTTCTAAAAAGAAGAAGGCAGGCAAGAAAAAGATACCCCCTAATAAGAAAAAATCTAAAGTGGTATTCAAGCCCATCATCCAGCAATCCGCAGGTAAAAAGGAGGGACAAAGTAATTTGGCAAGAGTTATTGAGCAGGATCGTGAACAAGAGGTTGAAAAGGAACAAGCAAGGAACCTTAAGAATGACTCCAATGAATATATAGATGTCAATAACCGACAAGAAAACACTACTGAAAGCATGTGTTTAGAGAAGGATGCAGCCTCCAGCTCCAATGAGGTCGTCCATGACTCTACCAATAACCATGAAAATGAGGCTAATGTAGATGGGGCAAAGGCAAGGTAACATGGCCCATGTCAACTCAGAGGGGTCCTCAAGTATACCATTTGAGATTAAGGCCATGCCAAGGCTTAACTTGGTGGTTGATCTTAATTGGGATCCAGCACAAAAGCAACAAAAGGAAGAACAAGAAAGAAAGGGAGCGGAGCAACATGTTGATGTTACCTCTCAAAATCGAGTCACAATTACCATCCCTGAAGAGCTAATCCCCCCCCCTCCCCCAATGATTTTTTCATTATTAGAACCATATTCTGGAATATCAGAGCTGTGGACTCTAAAAATACCATTAAAAGGCTAAAAAATCTTATGATTTTCAACAAGGTGGAACTTGTTTCTATCCTAGAACCTTTCATCACCATGAATAAAATTGAAAGATACATGAAGTATATTGGCTTACAACACTATCTCCAACAATAATGGTCAAATTTAGTTTATGTGGTATAGTAATTATTAGACTAGTGTTATTTCTAATGATCACCAACATATTACTATCCAGAATAATCATGCCAATACCAATTGCAATCTCTTTCTTACTGCAGTCTATGCAAAATGCACTGAGATTGAAAGGAAAGATTTGTGGTGTAATCTGAAATTGGTTCATTGTCAAATTATTTGGCCATGCTGCATTGATGGTGATTTTAATATTATTTTGGACCCTGGTGAGAAGAAAGAGGATAGACCTCATAGAATGTATAAAAGTCCTGATTTTAGCAACTGTATGGCTGAATGTGAAGTTGTCGAATTGGGGTATGTTGGTCCTAAGTTCACATGGTGTAAAAATTGGGAGCCGAGAAAAAGAATTTGGAAAAGACTTTATAGGTTCTTCATTAACGATCAATGGTCTCAACTTTTTCAACATAAAATGGTGAGGCATGTGGCTTGAACTGGCTCCGACGATCAACCTCTTCTTGTTAAAAGTTATAACATCCAACTTAGTGGGATCAAATACTTTAAATTCCTTGATTTTTGGCCAGGTCAACTAGATTTCTTGCAGTTGGTAGAAGAAGTGTGATGCACTCAGATTACTAGAAATCTTATGTGGAAGCTACAACAGAAATTGAAGCTCTTAAGTAGGAAGCTTACCTACTGGTCTAATGAAAGTCATTGGTAATATTTTCGATCAAGTCAACATCTGGGAAGCAAAAACGCAAGAACTGGAGGAACATGACCTTCTCAATAATAATACTCAATCCAGAGAAGAGCTGAAAAATGGCATGCTTAGTATATCAGGTGGATGGGAATGCAAAATACCTTGCTGAAACAGAAAGCTAAAACCATATGGTTTGAGGATGGAGACTCCAATACCACTTAGTTTCATAGTGTGATTACAGATAGGAGAAGGAAACTTCAGCTTCATCGAATTAAGAACCATAGAGACAACTGGATCCAAGGGGAATATAGCATTGCTAAAGTTGTGGTCCATCACTTCCAACACCTTTTCAACTTGCATCATGATTTTAGAGATCAAGACATTCTTAACTACATCCCCAACTGTATTACTGAGGAGGACAATGCCAACCTCAGTGCCACACCTGAATATGAGAAGATCAAGGAAGTTAGCTTCAGAATGCGTCTTTCTAGCTCAGCAGGCCAGATGGCTACAATGGGACCTTTTATCAAAAATGTTGGAATATTATCAAAGATGACATGGAGGATTTCTTCAATGGTAGAAAGCTTATCAAATTCTATTCTCATGCTTATTTGGTTCTTATACCAAAAGTGGAATCTCCTACGATTTTCTCTAACCTCATGCCAATTAGTCTGAGTAATTTCTCCTGCAAAAATTGTTTCTAAAATTCTGTCTAGAAGGCTCACTCCCTTTCTTAACAAGATCATATTTGAGAATCAAAGCGGCTTCATCAAAGGAGAATGATTACTGAAAATATTCTGCTTGCTCAAGAGATTGTCCAGAATATTAAACAGGTTAACACTGGGGGAAACATCATTATGAAACTTGACATAGCAAAAGCATACGATAGAATGTCATGGACCTATCTTATGGCAGTTATGAGAAAGTTTGGTTTTAATGAAGAATGGATTGGCCTAATCTTTAGACTGATTGATGATGTTTGGTATTTTATCATTATTAACGGTGCTAGAAAAGGCTTCTTCACCTCATCTCAAGGGATCAAACAAGGGGATCCTTTATCCCCATCTCTTTTTATTATTGGAACTGAAATTTTATCCAGAACTGTCAACAATCTCATTGGTATGACCAACTTTACTCCTTTCACTATGGACTGTAGAGGCCCCATTATTAACCACCTAACTTATGCTGATGATATTGTTATCTTTAGTAGAGGGTACAACAAGACCATTAAGCTTATCAAGAAGGTGATTAAGAGGTATGAGAATGCGTCTGGATAGAATGTTAATGGAGCAAAATGTTTCTTCATCACTGCCCCTAACACCTTAGCTAGCAGGATTAACATGATCAGAAATGCTTCAGGATTTATGGATAAAATCTTCCCTTTCAACTACCTGGGGTATCCTATTTATCAAGGAAAGAAAAATACTACATTGTTTGATGGTATGTTGTCTAATATTGTGAAGAGGCTTAATGCTTGGCAGGGAAAAATGCTCTCCTATTGGGGGATTGATTATCCTTATCAAACATGTTTTACAATCTCTTCCCGTGTATACTTTATCTGCTTTGGATCCCCCTAAAAGTATGCCCAAACTCATAGAGAAGCATTGTGCTAATTTCTTTTGAGGTACATTCGAAGGAAAAAATAACTATCACTAGAGTGCCTGGAAGAACCTTGTTTACCTAAAAAGGTAGGTGGTGTGGGCATTAGAAGGATGGAAGATATTACGGAATCACTTAACATTAAAAGATGGTGGTGGTTTAGAAGCCAACCCTCTCTTTGGGCTACCTTTCTTAGGAACAAATATTGTAAGAGAGCTCATGTTGTGGCCAAAATTTCTGTCTCCTGTGACTTTCACACCTGGAAAGGTATGATGAAGATTAAGAGGAAGGTTGAGCCTAACATCATCTGAAAAATTCAAGTTGGAAACTCAAGTTTCTGGTGGGACAACTAGACGGGTTATGGGGCTTTGGCCATGGTTGTTCAGGATCAAAGAAAATCTGCTAAATTCAAGTCAAGCATTATATTTGCAACGGGACATGGGTTAATATAAATATGAATGATATCCTTCTTGCCCATATTGTTGACACTATCTTTAAGATCATAGTGGGTTACAGTAGCATTGATGATTTCCCAATTTGGAATATCTCTGAAAATGGTTTGTTCTCCAATAACTCTGTCTGGCACTTTATTAGAGCGCGTAGGTAAAAAAATGATTTCATCAGTAAGGTTTGGCATAATTCTATTCCTTTTAAATCCTCTTTATTCACTTGGAGGATTTTCAAGAAAAGACTTCCTTTTGATGATACTATTAGAAAATTTGGTACGAACATTGTTTCGAGATGTTTTTGTTGTAACCATGCAAAGATTGAGACCATGTAGCATGTGTTCAATGAAAGTGATGCAGCACAGTTCGTATGGAATGAAATAGGCAAACCCGTAGGAATGAAGCATCAACTCGAACCTATCACTGGAACCTTCAAGAGATGGTGGAATGTTATAACCTCCAACACAATACACAAACAGATCATGCAGATTCTGCCTACTATCATATGCTGGAAAATTTAGAAGCAATGGAATTCATGTAGATATGGCAACAAGAACAAGTTCATCCACGACGCTATGACGTACCAAGGGGTATGTAACATAAAGCAAGAAGTTGCGAAGGTGATTACCGGTATNAACCTATCACTGGAACCTTCAAGAGATTGTGGAATGTTATAACCTCCAACACAATACACAAACAGATCATGCAGATTGTGCCTACTATAATATGCTGGGAAATTTGGAAGCAATGGAATTCATGTAGATATGGAACCAAGAACTAGTTCAGCCACGATGTTATGAAGTACCAAGGGGTCTGGAACATAAAGCAGGCAGTTGCGAAGGTGATTACTGGTACTGGTAGCAAGTTCCATTGGCCTTTTTATTGTGATAAGATAGAGAGACTCAAGCTGGCTCCAACCTGGAAGCAAGTTAGATGGCAAACCCCCTCGGCAGATACTATCAAGGTATACACCTATGAGAGTTTTATCAAAGAAACTGGTGCATCAGGTATTGAGGGTATTGTGTGAAACAATAATGGTGACTTAATCATGGCTTTCTCAGTCAATGTACATAGTAATAACAACAATATGACTGAAGCTCTTGCAGCTGAGTTTGGAGTGAAATGGTGTAGCCACCATGGGCTTACTAATTTTGTTCTTGAACTTGACTCTCTGATCATTGCAAATATCATGATAAATAAAGAGGCCAACAACCTCAAGATTAAGCAGATTGTGGACAACATCATCAACTCCATAAATGATGCTAATGTATGCGTGCAACGCTGTCTTAGGGAGGCTAACCAAGTAGCTGATTGTTTGGCTAAACTCACAGCTACTTCCAATCAGGACAAGATCTTCCATAACTTCCAACAACTCCTAAGCATGGTTAAACGTGTTTTCCTTCTTGATAAATGGTAGCTGCCGACAATAAGAACAAAGTATGAAAAATCTAATTTCCTTGTCTGCACGGCAAAAATCGGGGAGTCCAATTTTGGGACCGTTATGGCACCCCATGACTGACCTCGAGGAGCCCGAAGCGGAATTCAAAATCGAAGGCTCATCATGGAAAGGCGAAAATTCCCAAGGACACGTGGCTAGAGTTGACCAAGTCTGCAAGAGTGGTACAAGTCCGTACCAAGCCATTAAATCGATGTACCAACTGTATTTCATTGTAATAATTACACATGTACTATGTTGGGATTCTCCCTCCTATATAAAGGGGATCCTTGTCATTTTTTGGGGGAGGAATATTGAATACTACAAGAATATTCTCTGCCTTCTTAACATACTAAACATTTGTTTTATGGATTTATTGCCTTTCATTTATCGTGTTCATTAACTGTTCTTCATTTATATCTCATTATTGATGATAAAGGGTTGTCCTTGAGGCCCTCCATACTGTTATTCCTCCATCGACCGTCCTCTATTAGGCATTATAGTTTGACCTCGAGGCCCTGCTTCGGCTAGCTTGAGACCCTATTTTGTAACAGCTTGGTTTGCATATCACTACTTTTCTTTGATCTTACTTTATTCTCCTAGATCACGCTTAGCATCTATTGCCTAACAACTAGTATAAAAATAAATCACATATTTTTAGAACCACAAAATCAAATATAATTATCATTACCATTTTCAAGGTAAATAGTTTGGCGCCCACCGTGGGGCTAAAAATAATAGTGATTGTTTTAGTGTTGGTTTTCTAAAAACACAAGTTATTCTTCACACTTTTTCTTGTCCAAGAATCTTTGATTTCAGGTCAAAAAATGTCAAACTCAGTGAATCCACACGAAAACAACGGTCCTAAAGATCATGGAGAGAACGGTGTAGCTGTCGGTGTACCACTGCAAAACCCTGGGGTGTCACCAGCACCAATCCCTATGGATGTGGGCTCACGCAACGCCCAACATGTCGATATAATTTTTCATACCGACAGAAGTGCACACCGGGAAAACCAACATGAAGAGCAATAAACTCCGGCTCGGGAGGAAAGAGAAGTTAGCCTTCATGTCATTTTTAAAATGTTACAGACGCAACAATTGGCTATTGCTCAGCTACAAATCCATCAAAAACCCCTAGAACAGCACCGCCGGTAATGGCTCCTCGAATCGAGCATGCACCGAAAGGCGAGCAACGACGGATCAGCAACTGACCCCGCTATTATGAAGATGCTCGAAGACCTCACAAAGAGAATTGAATCTGGAGAAAAGAAGATAGAAGCTAACGACGTGGAGACCTATAACTCGAGGGTCGATCAAACCCCGGCCGCGCCTCCAATTTTGAAGGGTGTGGATGCAAAGAAGTTTGTGCAAAAGACATTCCCATCAAGCGCGGCTCCGAAGCCCATCCCGAAGAAGTTCAGAATGCCCGATCCCCCGAAGTATAACGGGACCTCGCACCCAATGAGCACATCATTACCTATACTTGTGTTGTGAAAGGGAATGACTTAAAAGATGACGAGATTGAGTTCGTCCTGCTGAAAAAAATTAGAGAAACATTGTCAAAGGGGGCCATGATGTGGTATCATAACCTACCCCCGAATTCAATAGATTCGTTTGCCATGTTGGCAGACTCTTTTATAAGGGCGCATGCCGGCGCCATCAAAGTCGCTACAAGGAAGTCTGACGTCTTCAAAATGAAACAGAAAGAAAACGAGATGCTAAGGGAATTTGTATCTCGCTTTCAAATGGAGTGAATGGAATTACCACCAGTCTTTGATGACTGGGAAGTGCAGGCCTTCACTTAGGGCTTGAACAAACGGAGCTCGATAGCTTCGAAGCAGCTAAAGTAGAACTTGGTTGAATATCCCCCCTAACTTGGGCGGATGTGCACAACAGGTATCAATCAAAGATCAGGGTCAAGGATGACCAATTGGGAGCCCCCTCGGGCTCAGTACACCCTAGCAGGCTCTTAGCAAAGGAATTACCGTTTCCAGATGAGAACCAAAGCCAAGCAAGGAAAGGTACCAACTGTACATTGAAGATCGAAGAAACACCCTGAGGCGCAATATACCTCGTAACGATCGAAAGATGGATCGAGGTCATAATTCCCGGGGACTCGTGAACATTGCTGGTTTAGATAGGCACATAGGGCCAGTGAAGGCACCTCGGTTATCTGAGTACAACTTCAACATTGATGTTTCAGACATCATATCAGCCATAGGAAAAATCAAATATACCAGATTGCCAAAACCCATACTGTCAGATCCTTCACAAAGGAACCCTAACTTGGTGTGTGAATATCATGGCACTCACGATCATAGGACCGAGGATTTCAGACAGCTCCGAGAAGAGGTAGCCCGACTGATCAGTAAAGGGCACCTTCGAGAGTTCCTCAGCTACGAAGCTAAAAATCAATTTCGGGAAAGAGAGGCGAAGAGGAAAAATGAAACATAAGAACCATAGCACGTCATCCACATGATCATTGGAGGGATCGACACTCCGCAAGGACCCTTCGTCAAGCGAACGAAAATATACATCACCAGGTAAAAGTGAACTCGGAGTTACATACCCGAGGATGCTCTTACATTCAGCAAAAAAGACATTGAGACCCTGTCTGAACCTCATAACGATGCACTGGTAGTTTCTTTTCTTTTGAATAAATTTCAAATTAAGCGTGTGCTCTTGGATCCAGGTAGCTCGGATAACATAATCAGGTGGAGGGTGGTAGAACAGCTCGAGCTGCTCGACCAGATCGTGCCCGCCTCTTAGCAATCACAAACTACGTTCTCGGCTGCACCCGAATGGATGAATAAAGGACCGTTCCACATCCTCGGAACGAGAAATTGAAACATATCGAGGCTCGAACTCTACCACAGTTAAGGTATAACCCCCTCCTTTTCTTATTTTCGTTTTCTACTAACTCATGTGTAGGTGTTCGATTGAGAGGAATCGAAGCACCCTCCAGCTCGAAGGCCTTAGGTTTTAAAACATGCTTTGCCCTCTTTTTCCCTTACCGTATTTTATCCCAAATGAGTTTTACCGACGAGATTTTTAACGAGGCAACATCAATATGCTATCTAATGGGAACTCATCAAGTATTCAAAGCTTCTTTTCTATCAACCTCAGATACTGGGGGGCATCCCCCAGGAGATCGCCTCCTCGAAGAAATTGAAACATGCCAAAGAGGGTCTCGGCAGGAAAATGTTGTAACAAATCAAACGGTCGAATGAACCATGTCTAGAGTAATCAGACTCTCGACGGCAAAAACATGTACGCTTGTATAAACTAATCGAAGGAGTATATATATTTTAATCAAAACGATTTATGGTGCAAAGAAGTTTGCAATTTTCACAAGAAACGACTCCAGGGCCAAAAACTCCCGAACACTCGAGGACTGTCATCAATAGTCAGCTCACCGAGCCATCCAACCTCGAGCTCGTAAGCCCTCCATGAGGCAATATTGAACTCGTATACCCTCCATAAGGAAACCTCGAGCTCGTAAGCCCTCCATGAGGAAAAATTGAACTTGTAAGCCGTCAATGAGGCAACCTCGAGCTCGTAAACCATCCATGAGGCAACATTAAACTCGTAAGCCCTCCATAAGGCAACCTCGAGCTTGTAAGCCCTCCATGAGGAAACATTGAGCCTATAAGCCTTCAATGAGGCAACCTCGAGCTCGTGAGCCCTCCATGAGGAATCATTGAACCCGTAAGCCCTCCATGAGGCAACTTCGAGCTCGTAAGCCCTCCACGAGGCAACATTGAACCTGTAAGCCCTCAATGAGGCAAACTCAAGCTCGTAATCCCTCCATGAGGCAACATTGAACCCGCAAGCCCTCCATGAGGCAACCTCGAGCTTGTAAGCCCTCCATGAGGCAACATTGAACCTGTAATCCCTCAATGAGGCAACCTCGAGCTCGTAAGCCCTTCATGAGGCAAAATTGAACCTGTAAGCCCTCAATGAGGCAACCTCAAGCTTGTAAGCCCTCGATGAGGCAACATCAAATTCATAAGCCCTCAATGAGGCAACACCAAATCTGTGAGACCTCAACAAGGAATGCCCAAATTTGTAAGACCTTAAAAAGGCATAATTCCGATATTAAAGTCAAGGCTATATATTCGAACTAGTAAGACCCCTAAAGAGGCATACCCTCGATATAGACGTCGAGACTACCTCACTCTGGGACTAAAAGGCTACGGCCAAACATAAAGACTAAGGTCATATCAAAAGGCTCCGGCCAAATTAGTGCGACTCGAAGACGTCCAATCCATAAAATTACATGCCTTCAAATACTTAGAAAATACTTTGAAAAGAACCGGTTAATCAAGCTACCCTAGGAGTAAGCAAAAGAGCTTCGATCATATCATCTCCAAACAATAAAAGGGCTACAAAAAAATCAACCTTCAAGAAAAAGGGTTCGAAAATTCAGCCTTCGAGCAAACCTCCCGAGGTGTTCATTTTTCGTCGCATATCGACTCAAAATCGAGGTTCTGTCGAGTCGTCGAAGAGTCAGACGAACACAAAAACTTCAAAAAAGTCTTTAATGAGGGAAAAATATAGCCACCTTAGAGGTTGCATTGACCCAATGTGTAAGATCCTAAGGGCCAGCCTAAAAAGCCTCCGGGAAAATCTAAAGAGCCTCAGGGCCGATCTGAAAAACCTAAGTGTCAACGAGCCTGAGTCAAAATTTGACTCGAGGAANTTGAAAAGAACCGGTTAATCAAGCTACCCTAGGAGTAAGAAAAATAGCTTCAATCATATCAGCTCCAAACAATAAAAGGGCTTCAAAACAATCAACCTTCAAGAAAAAGGCTTCAAAAATTCACCCTTCGAGCAAACCTTCCGAGGTGCTCATTTTTCGTCGCATATCGACTCAAAATTGAGGTTCTGTCGAGTCGTCGAAGAGTCAGACGAACACAAAAACTTCAAAAAATTATTTAACGAGGGAAAACTATAGCCATATTAGAGGTTGCATTGCCCCAATGTGTAAGAGCCTAAGGGCCAGCCTAAAAAGCCTTCGAACCAATCTAAAAAGCCTCAGGGCCGATCTGAAAAACCTAAGTGTCGATGAGCCTGAGTCAAAATTTGACTCGAGGACTGAGCCCTAAACGGTTAACTATCAACTATTACCAAATTTCTCATCAAGCACAAAACCCCAAGGGTTTCATTTCGAAGTCCAACTCATCGGACTAATTATTGTCGAGCATCAAGATTCAGAACAAAAACAAAGACACAAACAAGTGGAAATTTTTATAAAGGGAAAACCGAAAGGTTTCTTTTTATATATGTACTGATACAAAGACACATTTACAATGCTCTCTGAGAGCCCTATGCAAAGAATCAGAAAGAAAAAGCCTAGTTTACTCTCGGGGACTTAGTCTTTCTTCCCCACGGGGACTACGGCTCCATCGGCCTCCTGGGGACCGGCTCCCTCATCGACTTCTTCCTCATTGTCTTCGGCATCGGAAATAAGGAACTTGGCATCAAACTCATCCGCCTTATTCTGCTCTATCTCCTCCGAGAGGTCGAATTCCCTAGCATGGATCTCCTCGAGGGTTTCCCTCCAGGATTTGCATCGGGCATAGTCATTGATCAGTCTTTCTCGATCAGAAGCCTCCCCCAACTTCATACGAGCCTCGGCGGCATCTTTCAGGTAGATGGACACCTTCTTATCAACTTTTTCTCGTACCTCCTCGGCTTCGGCTCGAGCATCCACGACCTCGGTCTTCATCTTCAAAAGGTCTGTCTCAAGCTTGGTAATCCTGCTCGTCTGAACCGAGTTTCTTCCTCGAGCATTACAAAGCTATATCTCGTGAGTGGAGTCCTTAGCGAAATCTTTCCTTTAAGCCGCAACATGAGCACCTATATGTGCCTTCAACTCGTTGCGTTTGAAATTAGCCTGACCAATTTTTCCCCAAAGGCGTTCCAGCACCTCCGTTTTTCTCTACAACTATGATGATGAAACATTAGTTTCTGAAAGTGGAAAAGAAGCCGATATTCCCTCAATATGAAGATGACCTGCTTCTCGAGATTTCCCTCGTAATTTTGACTTCAATTCATCTCCGATCGAAGATGTATCAACTCTCTTGTATTCTTATCACAAAGAAGCGTGAGAGATTTCTCCCCGTCCAAGGCTTTCCGCAACTTAGCCTTACAGCGAAGCAGCTCAGACTTGAGCTTGTCGAAGTCCTGTGGGAAGGAATATCCACTTAGAAGGAATATTAAGCCTCCTCGAATGTCAAGCGCGCATCCACTGGTCTGGTCTCATCGGCCCCAGTTGAACCGCCCTGAACATCCTTCAAAGTACCTTCAAAGGGAGAAGAATATGGTGGCAAAGGACCTTCGCTCATCCCCTCCCGTGGAACCTGTCCCTCGAGGCTGGAGACCCCGGTTTCAGCAGGCCTAGCTACCTCGAGAGACTTCTCGGTTGTAGCCTTCGATGTGGTGCCGTCCCTTTCGATCGCATCGCCGCTTGTATGCCTACCGATGGATGCGAGAACTTCCTCGATGGTTGCATACTCTTTATGCCTCGGGGCAGGCCCTACCTCACTTTGAACATCCTCATCCACTGAGGATCCTTTCCTTTTATTACCTTGACTTGGCTCCGAAGCCAAAGGTCTTTCCCCCTCTCCAAAAGGGCATGGTCTCACTTCAGAAAACTCACCAATACACGCAGCAAAGAAATTAATAAACGTAAAGAGGAGTATTCTTTAATAAGGAACCATATAGCACATACCATGGTGTTTTGCTACCTATCTGTCCTTTGACAGATCTCTCCACTTGCGTTCATCAGAGGTTGAACAAGCTTCCAACTTCCGAGTCCAATCCACTAGGTCGGGGACTCGTATGGCAACCACGGGATCGCTACGTGGAAAGAAAGAAAACATTCTTACGGAGTCCGACTCCACTGAGAACAACAAACGTCAAAGTACAGCGTATCACTTGCGTGTAAAATTCCATTTCTCTGGAAACGACAGGAACTCCGCCAGGGATAATATCAACAGTCCTCACTCGGAAAAACCGACTCATCCACCCTCGGTCCCCATCCTCACCATCACTGGTGATCATGGGCCTGGTGGATCGACGTCGTAGAGTAACCAGACCTGGGTAATGTAAAGGCCGATATATTCTGATGAGATAGCTGAGGGTGAACTCGAGCTCGGCCTTCTCTGAAAAGAATCTTATCATCAAAACTATCCACTGGAACGACGGGTGGACCTGAGCCAAGATAACTCAATATCTCTGACAGAACTTGAGCACGACTCGGTCGAGAGGGACCAACGTAAAAGGGTACGTGTATACATTCAAAAACCCCTCTACATGGGCCATGATACCCTCCTCCGGAGAAAGTATCTGCAACATCACCTCTTCTCTCCATCCGCAATCTCTCTTCACGGCCTCGAGGTTTCCCTCTTCTATTGATGAAATGAACCTCGATGTGTGTTCTCAATGGCCCGGAACTTCGAGAGGTCTCTCTAACGTAAATTCCTTCCTCGAGATGAAACAGTTCGAGGTTAGCTCGCCAAACGCCGGCGGTGTACCACTGGTCGGAGGGGAAGCAGATGTAGAGCTTCCCTCTTCCAGGTGAGCAGATTTGGGCATGGTAGCCATGACTGCTGTGAAGCAAGTAAAGGAAGGTGAAAACTCGAGCGAAAGCTTCAAACTGAGATAGTAGAAGAAATGATGCAAGAAGAGGAACTCTTAAGAGAAAATTAATTTTGCAAACAGCAAAGCACTCAATGAGGGAAAAGAAATTATATATAAGAAAAGCGGCGACTATTCATTTACTTTGATAGCCAATCATCTCTGACAGAGCCATTATGACATCTTGGGAAACGTACTGGCAGGGCCACCTCGGAGTTCACAGTCGCATCATAAGAATGATGCTATCATACAACGTTCGAGGGATCGATGGGATAAATCAACCTCGAGAAGGTATGCAGCTGAAATATGAACGTCCCGATATCGAGGATCTCCGTTACTCCGAGACCGGGCTCGAAGGGGCTAAATTTAAATTCAAAGATTAACTTTTGCATAAACACTAGAATGCAAAGTTTTGAAATGAAGAAATCCTTTTCATTCCCAAAAATATACTTACAAGAGTGCGTTACAAAACTCCCCCGAGGAGCCCACATACAAAAAAAAGAAGTAAAAAAGGGCAAAGTATTCTATCCTTCATCCTCACTACTTCCCGAGTCGCTTGTCGAGTGCTCGTCCGAAGTAGTCGAAACTGCTGATTCATTTTCCAAGGCCTTGGCTTCTTCGATTTCAGCAGAGAGATCGAAACCCCTGGTATGCACCTCCTCAAGGGCTTGCCTCCTAGCTTCCAATTGAGCATGAGCAATAGACCGAGCCAATTTGAGCTCCGGCCTCTTCGAATATCTCTCTGGCCTGATTATTTACAGCGGTAACATCATCTTTGTACGAGGATATGACTTGGCCGTGGATAATGAGGGAGCTTCCTCATGAGCACCTCGAAGAAGACCCTGAGTCGAGGCTAGCTCATCCCAAAGAATGTCCCTCTCTGAAGCCGCGCTATAATTGCGCCGCTTAAGCTCTAGGATCTCGGCATCTTTGGCCGCGATCTCTCCTCGAAGCTGCCCCGCCAGGGCATCCTTTTTCTCAATCTGCAAATACCGAACTGAGTTAATAAGCACCAAGTTATAACGATAAAAGGCAAGCTATACGAGATTACCTGCTCGATGAAGTTAGCCCTCTCTTGGAGCTCCTTCTCTGAGCCTGGCCAGAGGTCAACCATGATGTTTTAGACGCCAATACCACACAAGAAGATAAGTTACTTTGTGTGGTGTCCAATATTTCGAGCGCTGTCTCTCTAGAAGAACCTGGTTCTTCTTGGTGTTCCAACTTCTACTGTTGCGGAATAATAAAAGTAGTAAAGTAAAAATATAGAGAGTTTTACGTGGAAAACACCTGGCTCAAAAGGTGAAAAACCATGACTTACTCCTTAGTAGGATTTGCTCAAACTCTTCACTAAAACTCTGAACCAAACGGACTTACAAAATAAACTTTTTTGTACTCCTAGGACTAACTGTAATCCCTTCGTAGTAACTAGCCTCTAGCTAATTTCTACATGCTTCAAGTTAACTCTAACTTGAACAATGTGTACCTATTACAATTTCTTCTATGAAAGCTGAAAAGATACAATATTAAATCGCCTACTACAACCAACTAGACTCAATAACAAAAAAATGGAACCGGTTCTTCTAGCTGGTCTGTAGCCTTTGTATCGCACAGTAATTATGCTTGCAAAATCTTTGGGAATTTTGCTTTTAGACCTTGATTCACTTCTGCACTTGTGCATTCGTCATTCAAGCCAGAATACTTCAATTATTTATAGAGTCAGTTGTTGTGTTTGTCGTATAGTTCTGGTACAACTCTTCCTGGGAGAAAGAGTTCGTATTAAACTCAGCTTCCCTCCTTTGTCTGTCCTTGCTGAATTCAACTTCTATTCTCTTATCAATTTGCAACCTTTTCGCATTAGGAGACACTCTCTTTGTTCATTTATACTTCACAATCACATTCATCTCCTATTCATATACGGTTCATGTGCCAACACGTCAGGTCAAGTATGTGTGCTCTGATGGACCTGGTTCAACTGGTCAGGCATTTGTCAATCTTCAAAACTATGCAGTGACTTGGGTCAAAAAATTCTCCCTTTTTGATGATGACAAACTCTGTGCTTCTCCCTGTATACACTGCAAACACTTTGTATGTTTTTTTAAGCATTTATCATAGAGAAACCAGGTTCATTATTAGGTTATAAATATCACTTGAAATATAAAAGCACTTTCTTCCCCCTTTTGGCATCATCGAAAATTTTGAAAAATGATAAACTCACCAGAAGTTATTAACAATTACTCATGGACATTGAGGCAACTGCAGGTGCAAACATGATTAGAAACCAATAAATGTAAGCTATTTAAGAAACTGATACAAGTCAATAACAAAAATAGCAAAATTCATTGATTAGTCTGCAAGTCAAGCACCATACATAAAAAACTAAAACAGCCATAACCACGAGCAACACAGAATAAATACAACAGAAACACGTCCCAACTGGGCACTGAAAGGGGTTTTTAGGTAGCTCTGGACAACCTAAGGACGGGAAGGTGCAGAGGAGGTTGTGGTCTTATTTTGTAGAAGAGAAATCATCTGGTTAAGAACACCCTCGTTGTTTTCCTTCTCTTTTGCTAATTCAGCCCCGAGAGCATCCGCTCAACTTCAACCTCAATAAAAAAAGATTTCAAGTGAAGGATTTCATATCCTTGATCTCGCTTTCCTGCACCAGAGTTCTAACTTTTCTGTTGACAGGCTGCTTCCTAGATGAACCAGGTTCATCAGGAACATTGACAGTATAATCGCAAGTCAGTAAAGTATCCTTCCAAAAATAGTCCTTGGCAGTAGCCATCTCAGCCTTTTTCACATGATCATCAAAATGAGCAAGCACAACTGTCAGAATAAAGCCATATGGGGTTGCATGTGCTTTTGTTCCATTCACAACTCTGTTCAAGAGTTGGATGATGAAGGATGCCTAGTTGATCTGCTTTCCCCTATACAAACACTTTATCAAGGTCAGATCCATATAGTTGGCTATGTGGCTTCGTTCTTGTCTTGGCAACAAGAACTTGATGACAAACTCGAAGAGCAACTTGTGCTCTGGCTTCATTTCACTTTTGTAGACTGGCCTGGGTTGAATTTCCCTTTCATTGTCACTGAAGAATCTGGTAATGTTGATTGCTGAGGCTATCCCATCTAAACTAAGACATCTTTGCCTAGTGTAATCTTCATAACCCTAAGTAGGAATGTGCAGAATTTCTCCCAACTCTTTAGCATCAAAGGAGACTTGAATTCCTTTGACTGTGGTACTGACCCTGCCATCCTTGACCACTGCATTACCTATGAACTCCACCAGTTCAGCTCTAGCCAACCTTCCTTCCATGTGAAGGGCCATGTTCTTCCACCCCTGAACATCCAGTGTGTCCAGCAGGTATCTTATCCCAGGTTCCTCGAGATACTTCAACAACTTTCCGTTCAGAATTGTTCTTTTGCCAAACAAGGTGATTCTGTCAGTCACCTCACCAACTTCTCCCTCATCTTCTCCACTCCACTCTTTATCGTCATCTTTCTCAACGACCTTTACTTTTCTTTCCTTGGACCTGGTCCTTTTAATAGTTCTTATAGGTGTGGCAGACACTGTAGCTGACTTCTTTGAGGAAGCCTTAGCCCTTTTTGATTTTGGTGCCTCAACAACGATAGGAGCAGTCTGCTCCTCATATTAGACCAGGTCCATCGTATCCTCTTCAACCACAACAGTCTCCACAGGCTCTCCTACTTTAGCCTTTCCCTTTGCAGCTTTCTTTTTCTTGCTATCTAGCAAAGCCCTCTCAAATATTTCTTCTTCCTCTCTCACAGCACTACGTGTAGCATGCACCTAAGGAACAGGCGCATCGGCAGCTACAAAAGCTTTCCTCTTCTAAGAAGGAACTGGGTTAGTAGCCTTCTTGGACTTCTGATTCCTCCTTTTCTTGGGGTTATAGGACTTCCCCAGTTTCCTTAGCCTGTTAGCCAACGTCTCGTCCCCAGATGAAACAGGTTCATCTGCTCCTTTCTTCAAGCTTGCTAAACCTGTCGCTGCTTCTTCGACTACACTTCCCCCTAAATCTATGACATCTTTTCCAACCTTCTCAGGAATGGGACCACAGATAGCCAATGTGGTACCATCCTCCCCAAATCCCTCTCTCTCAAGAAATTTACCTTTTCCCAATTTTCTTTTCCTACTCGGCACTTCAACATCAACTACCGACTCAACCAGAACAAACATGTTTTCAGCATTAACAGATTCAGAAATAGCATCAAGATTACCTTGTTCAAAATTTGATAAACCAGGTGCTTCATCCTCGTTGGCTGATTTAAAAGATTCACTTGATGATTCAGAATTATTATCCTTTTCAGCCTTTAGAATTTCCTCCAAGAATCTTGCACGGGACCTAGAAGCCACTGATATTCTGGCAAGAACCTTTACCTGGCGACCACCGGGGGCTGGGTTAGGGTTAGATATGGGTTCTGGAATAGGAGGGTTTTTAGGGGTTGAGGTTCTTTCTGATGATTAAGAACTGTATACAAATGGAGAATTTGAATCTGATTCATAAAGACCTCCATTATAATCACGATTTGGCGATGAAGAAGAAGAAGCAGGTGGTGGTGAAGACATGATTACGAGTGTTGTTAGGAAGAAAATAAAAGTGATCAGTTTTGATTAGAAGAATAATGATCTTGGTTCCACTTAGTAGGTTAGTAAGAAGGGAGGTAATGATGGCCTTTTATAAGTTGTGGCTATTAATTTTACAACGGGCAAAATATTTATTCAAATGGGAGTCTAATTGTTGTAGGAGTGTCATTGATTAGACAGTTAAGAGTTTCCTACTTCAGGGCTAATTGAGTACCGATGGGACTTCTTGGAATGGGTTCATTTAGGGATTAGTACAAAGAATTTGAAATGAATCAAATATAGATAGAATCTTGCTTATGTGTGACTGTAATTAATTCAATAACTGTATGGAGATGAGCACGTACCTTGTCAGTCAGATGAACCAGCAGAGATGAACCAGATTCAACGTGTTAAAGTCCTTAATTTGCCTCAATTCACAAAGATAGAGAAACATCATTAGCAACCAGGGAATCATATCAATACATGGCAAGAGAGTATGACAGTAAATTCATGATGCTGAGCAATGATTAGTCTGGTTGATTATCTAAGTTAGTGTTTCTAGCCAATTTTTTTTTTAAATTAAGTTTTTTTTTTCAATCAGGTGATTTAATCATCCCCAATTCAGGCCCGTTTCTCTCAAAATGCTCCCTACTCGATGCTTTAGTAAAGATATCTGCAAATCAGTAGCACAAAATTCAATTGAAATCATTCCTTTTTTATAGTTATCCCTCAGGAAATGGTGCCTAACATCTATGTGCTTAGTTCTCTTATGATGAATCGGGTTCTTCGTCATACTAATGGCACTAGTGTTACCACAGAAAATAGGAATGCATCCCACATTTATACCAAAGTCCATGAGTTGTTGCTTGATCCATAGCAACTGAGCACAACAAGAGGCTGCAACCACAAATTCAACCTCAGCAGTAGACAAAGCTACTGAATTGTGTTTCTTGGTGGCCCAAGACACAAGGCAGGAGTCCAAAAAGTGAGCCATGCCTAAAGTACTCTTCCTGTCAACCAGGAAACCTGCATAATCAGCATCAGCATATCCTACAAGGTCGAAATTACTACCTTTAGGATACCAAAGGCACAAATCAGTGGTGCCTTTCAAATATTTCAAAATTCTCTTCACTGTAGTGAGGTGGGAGTCCTTTGGATTTTCCTGAAACCTAGCACACAGTCCCACGCCGAACACAATATCAGGTCCACTGGCAGTGAGATATAATAGAGACCCAATCATCCTTCTGTATAGCTTCTGATCAACGGATGAACCATGTTCATCCACATAAGATTTTGTACCTGTGGCTATGGGAGTGTCTATTTCCTTTTAGTCTTCCATTTTAAACTTCTTGAGCAATTCTTTCACATACTTTTGTTGGTGGATCATTGTTCCATTTGAGTTTTGCTTGATTTTCAAGACTAAGAAGAAGTTTATCTCACCCATCATACTCATCTCAAACTCACTCCCCATAAGCATAGAAAATGCCTTGCTCAATTTTTCAGAGTTCGCCTCAAATATAATATCATCCACGTATATTTGAACAACCAAGAGATCCTTAACCTTTTCCTTTAAGAACAAGGTACTTTCAATTTTTCCTCATTTGTACCCATGTTCTAGCAGGAATTTTGATAATCGTTCGTACCATGCTCTTGGTGCTTGTTTGAGACCATACAGAGCCTTGTCGAGTTTGTATACTTGGTCAGGTGACTCCTTGCTTTCAAAACCTGGAGGCTTCTTGACAAATACATCTTACTTCAGATAGCCATTGAGAAAGGCAATCTTAACATCCATATGATGAAGAGTGAACTCCATGTGTGCATCAAATGCTATAAGAAGTCAGGTTGCCTCCAGTCTTGCCACAGGGGCAAAGGTCTCATCATAGTCAATTCCCTCTTCTTGACTATACCCTTGAACAACTAGTCTTGCCTTATTTCTTGTAACAATTCCATCCTTATCGAGCTTGTTCCTGAAGACCCACTTGGTGCCAATCACTGATCTGTCTATTGGCCTTGGTACCAAGTGCCATACTTGACTTCTTTCAAACTGATTCAGCTCTTCTTGCATGGCATTTACCCAATCATCATCTTGTAGGGCTTCCCCAATGTTCTTTGGTTTGCTCATGGTTAGAAAGACATCAAACGCATACAGATTTTTCAAGGATGAACTTCTTTTGATTCCGGATGTCAAATCTGTTATGATGTTCTCAAGAGGGTGAGAACTCTGATATCTGTGTGGTTTGAGTACCAGTTATTCATTCTTAGACAATTCCATGGTGTCTTGTTGCTGCGGAGCAGGAAGGGCCGTGTTGCATATGTTGAATTCCCCCTGTCATGTTGCTTGGGGTAGTTGAACCTGGTCATTCACATGTTCCACCTTCCATGTTTGCTTCAATGTTATCACTGCTTCTCACATGTCCAAGCTCCTTGTCTTCTTGTTCCTGTCTCTCAGAAAGAGTGTTAGTTTCATCAAAGACAACATGCACACTTTCTTCTACACACATAGTTCTTTTATTGTATATTTTATAAGCTTTGCTATGTGATGAATATCCCAAGAACACTCCCTCATCACTTCTGGGGTCAAATATTTCTAGGGAATCTTTGCCATTATTATGCACAAAACACTTGCATCCAAAAGCCCGAAGGTGGGATATGTTGGGCTTTCTCCCTTTAAGTAATTCATAAGGATTTTTCTCTACCAGAGGTCTGGTCATGCATCTATTGATTATGTAACAAGTAGTGTTTATTGCTTCAGCCCAAAAGCTTTGAGGTAGTTTGCTAGATAGAGGCATGATTTTTTCCATGTCTTCAAGAGTTCTGTTTTTCCTTCAACAACCCCATTTTACTGTGGGGTTCTAGGAGCAGAAAAGTTATGATTGACACCATGTTCATCACAGAACTCAGCAAACTTAGCATTCTCAAATTCAGTACCATGGTCAGATTTTATTGATGCAAGTTGATGTCCTCAATGATTTGAGTTTTCTTGAAAAATGAGGTGAACATATCAAATGCTTCATCCTTAGATGCTAGGAATAAGGTCCAAGTGAACCTTGAATAATCATCAACTGGAACCATCACATATCTCTTACCACCTTTGCTCAAAGTTCTCATAGGACCACATAGATCCATATGAACCAGTTCGAACGTCCTGGTGGTACTGACTATTTTCTTACTTTTGAAAGAAGACCTTACCTGCTTCCCCCTGGCACATGCCTCACAAACTTTTTCCTCCTTGAACTTAATGTTAGGAAGTCCTACCACTAAGTCCTTAGAAACTAGTTTGTTAAGCTGAGTCGGACTCGCATGACAAAGTCGTTTGTGCCACATGATGGGATCATTGTCCAACAAAATTAGGCAAGTGAGTTCATTTCCAGAAAGTGTGGATAAGTCTATGACATTGATATTATTTATTCTTTTTTCCTGCAAAACAATCTTGTTAGTAAGCAGGTTAATCACAAAACAATTTGTGGAAGTAAAGGCAACCAGGTTATATCTGTCTCACAGTTGTGATACACTGATCAGGCTGTATTTCAAGCCATCTATCAGATACACATTTTCGATGGATCGTGTGTCATCCTTACCAACCTTACCAACCCCAATAATTTCACCTTTCATTCTGTTTCCAAAGGATACATTTCCTCCTTTGAGACTTTCAAGTGAAAGGAACTGTTCCATGTTCCCTGTCATATGCTTTGAGCAGCCACTATCCAAATACCAAATTTGGCTGCCTCTTCTCACTTGAACCTACAAAAATAATCAGGGGTTAGTTTTAAGAACCCAAACTAGTTTGGTCCTTTTCTATGAGAGAATGGATGAATCAAGCTTTTTCTAGCCCAATTTGGTAGCCAATTTTTCTTTTCAACAAAAATCTCATTTCTTCGACTAGCCTGCTCTTTTGCAATACACTCAATTTTGTAGTGGCCAGTCTTACCACAATGGGTGCAGATTTTATTCTCAGGGAGAGCGAGATACTTACTTTTGGGATCCCACTTGGGCAATTGACTTCCAAAGCCAATTCCTCTCCGGTTGCTACTATGATTATCTTGAAGCCATATCAAGGCATCAGAGGATTTATTCCATTTACAAGTTCGATCTAATTCATGTTTGACTTTGCCAAGTTCTTCTTTAAGAGTTCTTATCTGTTCATCCTTGGCATACATCTTATCTTTTAGTTTTCCCACATTTTCTTCTAACATGATATGAGAATAATCAACAACCTTTTTACTGGATCCTAGCTTTAGCTTTAAGTTTTCAGATTTTAGTTCTACAATCTCAGCTTTAAGTGAATGAACCTGGTTCAACAAGATAGTGTTTTTCTTTTCAGATTCACTGACTCTGATTTCCAGGTTCATGCACTTTGATTTTAGAATTGCACATTCTTTAGATAGTTGATCATTATCTTTGGTTGTTTCCTTAGAATCATCTATGAAATCAAGTAGGAACTCAAAGAGTTTTTCCTTAGGAAGGAACTTTATTTTGTTTTTAAGATGGGAGATACTTACCTCTGGTTCCTCATATGATTCCTCATCAGATTCTCCAATTTCCATGAGCGCCTGATCTTCAGTCTTCCCATCTTCTGATTCCTCATCTGAAGTTTCCCCCCAAACAGCAACCATAGCCTTTGTTGTGGTTTTCTTGGGTTAGACCAGTTCCTTCTTCCTGTTCCTTCTTTCATATCTCTCCTTTTTCCATTATACTTCCCACTGAGGATAGTTTTTGGTGAGATGGTCAGTCTTACCACATTTGTAGCATCCCTCGTTGGTTGTCCTTTCTAGAACTTTTGCTTTCCTCCTCTAGAGATGCCCTTCTTCCTTATGAGAAAGTTTCTGAATTCTTTGGTAATCATGTCCATCTCATCTTCCCTTTGATATTATCCCTCAGTGATTCTTAGTGCTATACTCCTATTNCCTTCTTTCATAGTGAAGTTTTCATATTTAGAGTATAGTAGAGTACCTCTTGACCTTTTTACCTGAGGTGTTCCTTCATGGGCTACTTGCAAGGTATCCCAGATCTCTTTGACAGTGGTGCAACATTGGATTCTTCTGTACTCGTCTGGAACTAGTCCACACACTAGCCACTTTTTGGCCTTTGCATTCTTCTCTCATTTCTTCAGATCCTCAGCCGTGCAGTCAGCTCTAGTATTTGGTACATCTATACCTTCAGCAGTCTTCATCATGGTGGCTAGAGGATCATCAGTGACTATGTCCCAGAGGTTATAGTCTTCTCCAATCAGGTGATCCTTCATCTTGTTCTTCCACTAGGAGTAATACAGGCCATTGAAGAGTGGTGGCCTTGCATTGATTGACCCTCCCAGTTTCTAGGTGGTGCACTCATCTTGATCTTCTCCAAGGTGTTAGCCTTTCAAGGATAACCCGCTCTAATACCAATTGATGTTTTAGACGTAATACCACACAGGAGGATAGGTTACTTTGTGTTGTATCCAATTTTTTGAGTGCTTTCTCTTTAGAAGAACATGGTTCTTCTTGGTGTTCCAACTTCTACTGTTGCGTAATAATAAGAGCAGTAAAGTAAAAACACAGAGATTTTTAAGTGGAAAACACCTGGCTCAAAAGGTGAAAAATCACGACCTACTCCTTAGTAGGATTTGCTCAAACTCTTCATGAAAACTCTGAGCCAAATGGACTTACAAAATAAACTCTTTTGTAATCCTAGGACTAACTCTAATCCTTTCGTAGTAACTAGCCTCTAGCTAATTTCTACAAGCTTCAAGTTAACTCTAACTTGAACAATGTCTACCTATTACAATTGTTTCTATGAAAGTTGAAAAGATACAATATTAAATTGCCTACTACAACCAACTAGACTCAATGACAAACAGATGGAACTGGTTCTTCTAGCTGGTCTGTAGCCTTTGTATCGCACAGTAATTCTACTTGCAACATCTCTGGGAATTTTGCTTTCAGATCTTGATTCACTTCTGCACTTGTGCGTTCATCATTCAAGCAAGAATACTTCAATTATTTATAGAGTCAGTTGTTGAGTTTGTCGTACAATTCTGGTACAACTCTTCCTGGGAGAAAGAGTTCATATTAAACTCAACTTCCTTCCTTCATCTGTCCTTGTTGAATTCAACTTCTATTCTCTTATAAATTTGCAACCTTTTTGCATTAGGAGACACTCTCTTTGTTCATTGATACTTCACAATCGCATTCATCTCCTATTCATATATGGTTCATGTGCCAATGCGTCAGGTCAAGTATGTGTGCTCTGATGGACCTGGTTCAACTAGTCAGACATTTGTCAATCTTAAAAACTATGCAGTTACTTGGGTCAACAGACCAACTCCTCCTCTTTTCGGGCATACAAAGCCTTCAGCTCATTTGACTTTGATGTGAGCTTCTCAAGCTCCTCCTTACGGCAAGTCAGCTCATCTTGTAGCTTGGAGAAAGCCTGATCATACAGCTTCATGACCTACAACGCAAAGGATAGAAGTTAGAAAAACAAGAATAAAAACTTGAAGCACAAATAATATATCGAGAAGTGACCCGTTTTTGGTGTCTCGTAGCCTCCTCAAAAGCAATTGGGGCATCAAGATCAGCTTCTTCTTCGACAACGACAAAGTAGTCCTTGAATAAATCATCCTCTCCCTGAGAGGCCCCAACATCGGGAGCTTCCCTATTATGGGCATCCCGTATTTACCCCGGCGAAAATGACGGGCCCGATTGCAAATCGCCCAGGGCATCAACTTCTATCGAGGATTCCTCTCGCCCTTGAAGAATCCCGAAATCAACTCCTCCAACCAGGTATTCGTCGGCATAGGTTACAATCTGTCCAACGAATGGCTCGGGGACTACACCCAAACCCTCCTCAGGGATCCTTGTCAGTTTTTTGGGGGGAGGAATATTGAATACAACAAGAACATTCTCTGCCTTCTTAGCATACTCAACATTTGTTTTACGGATTTATTGTCTTTCATTTATCGTGTTCATTAATTGTTCTTCATTTATAGCTCATTATTGATCATAAAAGGTTGTCCTCAAGGTCCTCCATATTGTTATTCCCCCATCGACCGTCCTCTATTAGGCATTATA
>ML392006.1:0-82033 GCA_005239525.1 Nicotiana knightiana | reverse complement strand
GGGTTTAAAAATGAAACCCAATCCCCAGCAAATGAGCAAGCAAGTAGTTGAGATCTTCGTCAAATGGGCCAAGATCAAGCAGTTGAAATAATCAAGGCCGCAAAATCAACTACCGTTTCAAACTAACAAATTGTTCTTCGTTTGAAAATGGGAAACAGGTGCAGCTCAAAAGCAACCATGTAAAAAGCAGGCGCAACCAAAAGAAATTGCACAAGGGCTTGAAGGAGCTATGCAACATTGACTCCAAAGAAAGGGAAGTTTCCTCCAAAAAAAATTTCCCGCATGCACGAAAATAAAAATAAATAAACAAAAAAGAAAGAAGAGAAAAAGAAAATAAAAAGAAGAACCAAAGTTGAAAATGATTCAAACCTAAAGTAGTATAGGGCCTCCAATCCCTAGCTACACATTTTCTAACATTGGACATTCCATTCCTTAGTTGAGGCCAACATAGGGTCCCACTCCCTAGCAGACACCGGCATAACCTGGTAATATTTTCTTTTCCTGACAACAAGATAACCTGTTGATCATTTCCAGACACTGGCATAACCCAGTGATCTCTTTTTCAGGCAACAACATAACCTGTTGACCTTTCCAGACACCGGCATAACCTGGTTATCTTTTCTTTTCCTGACAACAACATAACTTGTTGATCATTTCCAGGCACCGACATAACCAGTGATCTCTTTTTCAGGCAACAACATAACATGTTGACCTTTCTAGACACCCACATAACCTGGTGATATTTTATTTTCCAGACACTGGCATAACCCAGTGATCTCTTCTTCCAGGCAACAACATAACATGTTGACCTTCCCAGACACCAGCATAACCTGGTGATCTTTCCTTTTCTTGACAACAACATAACATGTTGATCATCTCCAGACACTGGCATAACCTAGTGATCCCCCAGGCAACATCATAACCTGTTGACCTTTCCAGACATCAGCATAACCTGGTGATCTTTTCTGCTACAGACACTGGCATAACCCAGTGATCTCTTTTCCCAAGGTAACAACATAACCTGTTGACCTTTCCAGACACCAGCATAACCTGGTGATCTCTTCTTTTCTTGACACGGCATAACCCGTTGATCATTTCCAGACACTGGCATAACCCAATGATCTCTTTTTCAAGCAACATCATAACTTGGTGATCTCTTTCTTGACAACTCCATAATCCGTTAATCCTCAGACACCGGCATAACCCGATGAGCTTTTCTTGACGACAACATAACATGTCGATATTTTCCAACATAGGGTCTCCAATCCCTAGTTGATTTTACTTTTAGGCATAGGGTATCCACTCCCTAGTCTACAATAACTCTGGGTACACCACTCCCGACTTTTCATTGCTTTCAATAATAAAGTAGCATAGATTTCATTACAATAACTCACGAAATTTTCCTAGTAAAAACTGGGGCAGAAAATTTCGTTTGTTTGTCCTTAATTTTTCGCAGATTACAACGGACTCAAGACGACCAAAAGAAGAAGTTTGATCCAGAATAAAGAAAAGAAGAAAAGAGCAAGACCAAACCCAAAGTACATAAGCGGAAAAGATGTGGACCGCTCAAGACGAGTCGAAGGCATAAGTAATGCATGTCCCTTCTTGATCCGAAAATGCTGAAGGAGATTAAACCAGCGTCTACAGCTAACAAGCATCAAGGTCCAGATCAAGTCTGTATAAAAGCAGACGAGACTCAAGATCAGTCTTCAGAAGACTAATAGATAGGACTCTTGTAACTCATAGTTGATAGGCCTAGTTTAGTCTTTTTCAATTTTGTTACTTTGGTGTATTAAGGAGCTCAGCAGCAGTCGCAGTCGCAGTGAGACCACAACTACCCGGTAGTCCCAGCTACTAAAGCTTCCAGAACTACACTGACCTGATTCCTTTATAGCCAAGGATATGTAGGCAACCTTTAAAGCAGGGTTCAGTCAAACTTTTCAAAAATGCTTCACAATGGAGTATGCGAATGGGTAAATCGTTCATGACTGCTCACTTTGTCTTTACCCGAAAACTCTTCGTGTTTCCGAGCAAAGAAGGGCAGCTATGAGCACGTGATTTTTCACCCACTATATACTCCTACAAAATTCAATACAATAAATTAATATTACAAATTTTGTTGAATTTTAGTGATTAACTGTGAATTGTTTGCATTTGCATATTTATAATTCATCTTTTAAAATTAATAAAATTACATAATTAGGTGCATTACTATTACCAAGGAATTATGAATTTATTATTTGTAATTAGTTGAATTAAACAACAAGCGGGTGATGATTATTTGACGTAATATAGTTTTAACAACAAATTACTAAAATTAATCATTTTATCCAATAAATCATAGATTTAATTAGGAGTATAAAATTAATTGTTTTAGTTTTAATTAATTTATGATTAGATGAAAATAAGGTTAGAATTAATTATTATATTTTTTTGAATTTGATTAGGCTTTAGTAGTAATTGATATTGATCTAGGTTTAATTAACTCTAATGGATCAAAAGAGGACCTGGTCTAACTTTCCCAAGCCCAAAAGAATTGTCTCTAGACTACTCAAAATGACCCAGGCCCAAAATTACCCGGTCCAGCCCCAGCACCAAACGACCCCGTTTAGTTAAGTGAACGAATCACAGCCGTTGATCAAAATAGATCAAACGGCTAGGAACTCCCTCATCCCTAAGTATAAATATTTCCAAACGTTACCCCCTACCTTTCAAAACTCAAAGTCTAACACCCCCATCCCCAAGGCCATCTCTAAAACACCCGCCTGCCTCCGCCGTGCTCCGCCAGCCGGAAATCGCCTCTGGCGATGGAGCTCCACCAAATAGCCTCAAATCTTTACCCCACAACCATCTTTTCATCCTCAATCACCTCCCGTCTTTGGTTTTCCCCAAGAACCACCCAATCCCAACTTATTTCGGATCTGAAAACCGTTAAAAACCCTAAAACCCTTAAGGACGATCTACTTCGACTCTATGACTCAAACTCACATGAGTCGATGGCTCTTTACAAGAGCCATCGATTCATGCGAGTGGGAGTCACTTTTGGAAGTTGGCGGAGTCTCGCCGAACTCCGGCATGTCACCGTATTTCATCCAAACCACCGCCACTGGTATTTCCCCCTTCCTTTATGTCTATTTCTTGTTCTTTCTTAACTAAAATCATGAATTTACCTTTAGTAATTACTGTTCTTAGTATCACTGTTTTAGGTTTAGATTTTTTGTTGTTTTTTCACTGTTTTCCTTTACCTGTTCATGTTTTTTTCTTGATTAGTTCAAAACCTTGAATGTATCTCGTGTTTTAATTAATTTGCTCCCGTTGATTAGTAATTAGGGTTTTGATAGTCGGGTTCCTTAGCCTAGGTTTGTCACTATATGTTTATTGTTCCTTTGATTCAGGCTGCCCTCATTTGATTAATTCAAATTGTCACTGTATCATGATTGTTTGTTCGTTTTAGTAGGCATGTTAGTCATTAGGATTCCCATATTATTAGGTTCTTTATTTACTGTTTTTCCTAAGGTTAATCATAAATGGCTAAGTATTCTGCTAATCGACCACTTTTATAATCCTGACGAATATGTGATGTTGAATAATCTATGTGTGATTAACAAAGAACCTTAATGATTCATTATACATGTTATGACTTTAAACTTTCCTGATAACCTTTCTATGGCTCTCAGTTTTGCTCTACTGAGCTCAACTTTAGTATTACTTATTGATTTGCATCATGTAATTGAGGGTTTTTAAAACAAAACTAAAAAAAAATTTAAAATGGACACTTAAGGTTAAATATAAGGTTGTCATTATCAGTATATTAGCTTATGTTATTTAATTTGACATCTTCCTTCTAATGTGCTACTGTGATCTTTTAACCCTTGAAAGATCAGTGTAAAAGTTTTGTCAATTGCATGATCACTTGATCATATTCTGTAAAGAGTATATTGAAAATAAACTAGTTGAGTCCCTTAATTAACTAAGTCCTAATCCTAATTAAGAATAACTAATTTAGGATCAACTAACTCAAGTTAACAGTTAATCCCAATCAACCTTAACCCTAGTTACCTAAGGGTAATTCTAGGGACTTTAAGGGGTATTTTGGGATTTTTAGTTAAGGGAATCTTGGGTGTAACAACCCAAGAACCTTCTAGAATCAAGAAATCAGATTTTAGGGGTCAAAAAGGTAATTTCAGAAGGGGGGGAGGGCTAGAACCTTCTAGAATAGGGCAGCTGTCCCAAAAGGATAGGTGGTGACAACTGCATTTGTACCATTTTCAGCTTATTGGATAAGGAATATGCTAAGCATATCCTATCCCAAAAGCCCCTATAAATACCTGACCTCCTTCTCTGATTTGTGGGGGATTTTTTTTCTAACATATTTTTAAAGAGAATTTCTCTGCGTTTCATCACTGAAAAATAAGCTTCAGAGCTTTCATTTTCTATTCTGAAATCTCTCCTTAGAATTGGAGAAGAAATAGAAAAACATCAAAAACAAAATACAAATGGGTATGAAATCTGATTCTGCCTAGTTCTAAGTTTAAGAAGTAGTTTTGGCTATCAATTTTCTTCCAAAACTTTCAGGTTCTTGGGTTTAAGTTGTTGTTCCTGCTGGGTTTCTTGAATCTGAGGTTGTTTTGCTGCTGCGTTTAGGCTTCAAATTATTTCTTAGCATCTAAACCTTTATTTGGTCTAGACCTTTCTTTGTTATTTTCTCTTTGAGAGGTATGTAACACCTTACTCTAGAAATGAAGTTTTTAGATCTGAAATTGTGTTACATACTGTTATGCAAATTTATCTGGCTTACTTGAATCTCTTTGACTGAATTTGTATGCCAATCTGAGGTTGAGATGTGTGTTTGCTTGGTTGAAATTTGGCTAGTTATTTTTCAAATATAGATCGTAATACTAAATGGTAGATTCCTGTTTGGTTAGCATTATTGGAGTTGAATTTGAACTTTCTTTATGGTCAGATTTATTCCATAAAATGTATAAAGATGTTTCTTTTGTTGTTTTCTTTTAGTTGTTGAAGCTCTCACAAGCAGAAGTGCGGAAATCGCTGGCCAAAAATCAAGTTTTTTTTAGTTGAAGAATATGCAACTTAGAAACATTTTCCTTTTGTTTCTTTCTTTACTGCCTTCGTGCATCCTTTTTATTTATTTAAAATCTGTATTTTATCAAAACAAGATTTATTGTTGGAACCATTGTAAAATGAACTGGACTGTAATATGATATTTTGATTAGTTTGACATGTAGGAATGAGTCAGGCTATTGAAAACAGCCTGTCAAGGCTTTAAGTAGCCTGAACCTCATGCCATTGGGCCTGAGAGATGCGAAGCCCAACAATTTTAATATCGTAAAACCAAAGTCAGCTTATGTATAGTTTGTAGAAAAAATATGAAAATTCTCATACAAACTCTTCTACTCTATCACAATTTTAGTAGTCACATATGATTCAACTGAGATTCAAAAATGTCTTTAAATTTAGGCGATTTTCTAAATTAAAACTTAGTCTGTCCAAAGTTTCCAAGTCTAATTGTAGACAAATCTGTTTTCTTAAAACTCCCCGATTTACCTTAAAAACTGTCGACTTCGAAATTTCTAAACATACAATAAAAAACTGCTATTCAAGAAATGTTTTCCATCAAACCCAGAAATAATTGCTTAGTCATGGTGAATTTGTGCAAGACCTAAACAGTGTGTATTCTAAAAATCAGCCAAGACCTTTTCAACTTAATAATATAATTGAATAAGGTTGTTTCCTTTATTTAATGAATGGCACTCAAAAACTGAAAATCAGTGACTTATTTTGCTTTGTCAAACATTTCGTTTTCTAGCATGATCGTTATAATGTTTTACTCTTCTTGCAAAATTAGCTAAAATAGGATTTGGCCAAAGGGTTAAATGATAAATTGGGCTAAAATATGACCATAGGCCAAATGTTCGTCTTTTAGATTAGTGAACTAGTCTCTGACCTTCTACATATCCTCTAGGTTAGAAAATACCTCCTTTAGTTTGAAATTTAGTAAATAATCAAATATTATTTCAAATAACCATAACCTACATTCGAGTGTGGCAACTTGTGCCCCCCGACTCTTACTTCAAACAATAATAAAATCACACGTAGCAATCACGGGTACATTTTATGTGACGTGGTTGTGATCTGTCCAAAAACAACAAGTGTACGCCATCGTGACTTGTCCCAAGATAAATCCATAAAATATAAAAAAGAATTTATATACATACCTCGTAAAGCTAAAAATACCTCTTTTAGATAAAAATTTCAAAATTCAGAGAATAATTGAATATCATCTCAAAGACTCAAATAGGCATTTTAACCGTCATGACCATGGTCTTGACTACATAATCTACAATCGGGTGTGGCAACTCATGTCCCCGACTCTAACTCAAAACAATAATAAACACGTTGTAATTGCGGGTGCATTTCATGTGGCGCAGTTATAACGTGTCCAAAAACAAACAAGTGCACACTATCGTGACTTGTTTCAAGATAAATCCATAAATATTAAAAGCGGCTAAAAATTAGAAGGTTAAACGCACAATAGGCTAAAACACATAAACAATCAGATAATTTTGGCCAAATATTAATAGTAAGTGACCGTGCTAGAACCACGGAACTCGGGAATGCCTAACACCTTCTACCGGGTTAACAGAATTCCTTACTTGGATTTCTGGTCGCAAACAACTTAAAACAGAGTCTAAATTTTCTCGGTTTGGAATTTTTAAACAAACGGTGTCCCGGAGCATCGTCAAAAACCTGGATGGCGACTCTGAATAAATATAAATAAATCCCAAATCCGAATAATGTCATTTAAAGTGAAAAAACTTCCTTATTACCCTTTTATTACCCGGAGATGAAAAAAGAAGGTGTGACAATGACTTGTACCAATAACGATCGTACCATATGAAAATACGCTTATCATAAATCTATCTTCACCAAAAAAGAAGGGTTCCCCCTCCCCCCAACACACACACACACCAAAAAAAAAAAAGATTAGAGATAAGTGGGAGCTTTTTGCTGTTTCACCAAAAAGAAGGGCGCCAAATCTGAAATAGAAAGTATAATTGGATGACATAGATAATATATGGGTAAATGGGTGCCTACTGCAAATATATGAACCCACAGGGACCTTAAACCTCAAAAAGAGAAAACTCAAGAAACACAGAGGAAGAGGAAGCCCAGTTAAGTTCTGTTGTACCTATTATCAAAGTTATACAAACCTGCAACCATCCCAAAGTGAAAACAAACCTAAGGCTATAGGCGGGAAGTAAGCAACATCAGCATGCAGGTTTTCCGAAGAAACCCATCAATCTCGTCCAGATTCCTTAATCAAGTTCGTTTTCTTTTTTTTTTCTTTTCTTTTCCTCTTCCGAAGTATAACAAGCTTTTCAATTTTTGTTTGGCTTTTCGATTATCTTACTAGTGTAACATATATTTCATATGTCTTGAGGTTCATTGCAAAAACTCGTTATATTTCTAAATGGGGTTGAGCACGTGGTCCAATACAATTCACTAGTACTTGCAGCTGTAGCTTGTAGTTTGAGGGCATTGGATTAACTAGTTAACTAGTTATATGGCTGCAATTAAGATATGCAAAACGTTTCTTTTCCCTGTTTGCAATTTTTTCCTCCAAGTAGTGAAACAGTGGAATTTTCTCCCCATTCTTAGGTCAAGCTATCATCTTTTTGCTTGAGAGTTGGTTTGTGAGGTTTAGATTTATTTTATAACTCAATTTGTTTTGGTTTGCTGCTGATATCTCATGAATTGAATGCGATAGGTAGTCAAAAACAGTGCATATTCAACCAAGAAAGTGTACAATGCTGGGCAGCCGACTGCTGCTACTCACCCTCAGGTACTTCTACACTGCATATGTAGTATTGACATTTGGTAGCATAGAATTAAGACCGTTGACATTAACAAATGATAAATGTGCAGTAAATTTAAAATCTTGTTTTCTTGGGGGGTTGTTTTCCTTGTATGGGACATACCTTGCTATCCTTTGGAGTTTGGAGCTCCTTTGTGAATTTCTGTTAAATGTTGTTACTTCACTGCATGCAGTTAATGAAGGAAGGGGAGATTACTCCTGGTATTACCAGTGAAGAATATATGCAGAGAAGGAAGAAATTATTGGAGTTTCTTCCGGAGAATAGCTTAGCGATTGTTGCAGCCGCTCCCATAAAAATGATGACTGATGTTGTACCATACAATTTTAGGCAGGATGCTGACTATTTGTACATCACCGGATGCCAACAACCTGGTGGTGTTGCAGTTCTAGGGCATGACTGTGGTTTATGCATGTTCATGCCAGAACAAAGCCCCCAGGTATTTCAGCAACCATTCACTTGCTTCCTTCTTGTTGACAAGAAGCTGTTAATAAGAGAAAAGCTTCGTCCTATAATTTAGTGACATTTTTCTTTAGATTCAGCTACTACCATGATTTTTTGGTCGTTAGTATACATTGTAGCAAGTTAAAGATTGTTTCCATACTAAAAGTGAAAAAGTATTTTTAGGACGTTCTTTGGCAAGGAGAAATTGCTGGAGTTGATGCAGCTCTACAGATATTCAAGGCTGACCTTGCTTACCCTATTAACAGATTGCCTCAGGTAAATCTTTTTTAAAATCATATCTCCAACTGCAAATAGGTTTGAGATTCTTTTTAGAAGCGAATACCTCTCAGACTGATAAGTAAAAGGGCATATGATAACATCCCTTCTTTTATTCCTTTCAATAGGACAATGGAGTACTTCATCTATAAAGGGAGTGGAGACCTATTTGTCTGCTTTCCACTTTATTATAGAAATTTATGTCAGAGAATTGAATCCGTAAGAGTTGGCTTGTAGATACCTTTTGACTGTTGACGCAATTCTTAGAATAATTGCTATAGAAAACACCTTCTTTTTCTCTTTTCCTGCCGCAGAAAAGAATTTTTTTCCTCCTTTAATATGCGTAAAAGGTATAGAGGGAACAAAGTGGATGGAAGTTAGAGTTTTCACATATATAGGAGTCAGGTCTGGCTTATTACTATAAATTCATGTTTGATAGGACCTATTACTGGATGTAGCGTTTCCTCATAATTTTGAAAATCAAGCAGGCATCATGCTAGGATCAGTTACAACAACAACAAACCCAGTAGTTTCCCACAAGTGGGGTCTGGAGAGGGTAAGATGTACGCAGCCTTACCCCTATCCTGGAAGGGCAGAGAGGTTGTTTCTGATAGACCATCGGCTAGAGAACGACTGAAAAAGAAAAGGTAATTGCAACAAGTAGGAATAATAGCAAGATGAAACAAGATCGAATCTAAGAATGCAATCAAACTCTAGGTAGTAGTAGCCAGCTATGAATAAAAGATATCATATTAACACTAATGCTAGCGAACAGAGTAAGACAAAGAGAAACACTCGACTACCTACGAACCTTCTTCCCTAATCTTTGACTTCCATACCCTTCTGTCTAGGGCCATGTCCTCAATCAGCTCCAGCTGCGTATGTCCCGCCTAATAACCTCTCCCTAAGACTTCTTAAGCCTACCTCTACCCCTTCTGCTTCCCACGGGGGCTAATCACTTGCACCTTCTAACTGGGGCTTCTATACTTCTCCTCTTAACATGCCCGAACCATCTCAACCTCGCCTTTTGCATCTTATCCTCCACAAGGGCTACTCCCACCTTCTCCCAAATAACTTCATTCCTAATCTTATCCAACCGGGTATGCGCACACATCCACCTCAATATCCTAATCTCAGCTACTTTTAGCTTCTGGGTATGAGAGTTGTTGACCGGCCAACACTCTGCTCCATACAACATAGTCGGTCTAACTACAACCTTGTAGAATTTACCTTTAAGTCTCGGCGGCACATTCTTATCACACAAGACACCGGATGCGAGCCTCCACTTCATCCATCCTGCTCCGATGCGTGACATCTTCATCAATCTCCCCGTTACCTTGTATTATAGATCCGAGATACTTGAAACTACCTCTCTTGAGGGTGACTTGCGTATCAAGCTTCACCTCCATATCTCCTTCCTGGGTACCGTTGCTGAACTAGCACTCCATGTATTCCGTCTTGGTCCTGCTCAACTTGAAACTCTTAGGCTCTAGGATCTGCCTCAAAACTTCCGGACTCTTGTTAACACCACCCCACGTCTCGTCAATTAAAACTATGTCATCAGCAAATAACATACACAATGGCACCTCACCTTGAATGTGTCTCGTTAATGCGTCTATCGCTAAGGAAAATAGGAATGGACTAAGAGTCAGTGTTTTAAAGTGATCGCTTCGTCGCTTTAAGCGCGAAACGATGGCTGGTCGCTTTTCCCAGCCTGAGGCGACTCGACCAGATGAAGCGCGCGCTTTAGTCGGAGAAGCGACGAAGCAGCGTGAAGCGCAGAAGCGCTCGCTTCTGTTAAGAGGGGCCTTTTTTAAAAAAAAAAAGTTTGGGTCTGTTTTTTTATTATACAAAACAGACCCCTAAGACCAAATTGACCATTTCTCTCTTCTTCGATCGACATTGCTACTGCTAGGGTTTCAACGTCCTCCAGTCCAGGTAATTTTTCTTCTTCTCTTTTTTCTCTTTCTTCTTCTTGTTCTCGTCCAACGTCTGCTCTTTTTTTCTTTCTTTTCCTTCTTTCTTCCTTCTTCATCTCTTCTCTTTTTCACTTTTTCTCGTCTGCACAGCTAGGGCAGGCGCTGGTTCCCCCCTCCCCCCCCTTTATTCTTCTTATTTATTAATTTTAATATGTATTTTTGGTTTATAAAATTAATTATTATATATATATATATGTTATATTTTTCAGTTTATTTGATTAATTTTATATGTATTTCAGTTTAGAAAATTAATTATTATATATATATATATATTTTAGTTTATTTGATTTTTTTAATGTGTATTTCAGTTTATAAAATTGAATATTACATATATTATATGTATTTTCAGTTTATACATTATGTTTTTTAAGAATTGCGCTTCACTTTAATGAAGCGTGCGCTTCGCTTTTGAAGCGACGCGAGCCCCTGTCGCTTTTTTGCGCTTCTCGCTCTCAAAAACACTGCTAAGAGTTGATCCCTAGTGCAACCCCATCATAACCGGAAAGTGTTCCGAGTCTCCTCCTGCTGCCCTATCCCGAGTTTTAGCGTCATCATACATGTCCTTAATCACCCTAATGTTGGTTGTTGGGACCCCTTTAGCCTCCAAGCATCGCCAGAGCACCTCTCTCGGGACTCTGTCATATGCTTTCTCTAGGTCAATGAACATCATATGCAAGTCCTTCTTCATCTCCCTATATCGCTCCACCAATCTCCTCACAATGTGAATGGCTTCCATAGTCGAATGCCCCGACATGAAACTGAACTAGTTCTAGAAATGGACACACTGGTCCTCACCCTCACTTGAACCACCCTCTCCCAAACTTTTATAGTATGGCTTAGCAGCTTAATCCCTCCATAATTATTGCAACTTTGGATTTCACCCTTGTTTTTATACAGAGGAACAGCCTTGTGAGCCACTCCAAATCTTCTTTGTCCTAAAAACGGCGTTGAACAGCCTAGTGAGCCACTCCAAACCTGCCCTACCCGCATTCTTCTAAAATTCCACAGGTATTTCATCTGGCCCGGTAGCTCTATCCCTGTGCATCTTACGCATAGCCCCCTCGACCTCCTCTACTCCTATGTGCCTACAATACCGAAATCTCGGCGCATCTTGGAGTACTCCAAGTCGCCCAGCACAATGTCCCTATCACCCTCTTCATTCAGGAGTTTATGGAAATATGTCTACCTTATTCGTTTAATTTGAGCCTCGTCCATCAAAACTCTACCTTCCTCATCTTTGATACACTTAACTTGATCCAGATCACGGGCCTTCCCTTCTCTCACCTTGGCTAGCATGTATAGCTTCTTGTTCCCGCCTTTGGCCTCAAGCTCTTCATACAAACGCCCTAACGCCGCAGTCTTAGACGCAGTAACCGCTAACTTCGCCTCCTTCTTAGCCCGTCTAGACCCCTCCCTGTCCATCCGCTTCGCCTCCTTGTCCATGCTCTCTATAAGAATCAAGTACGCCGCTTGCTTGGCTTTCACTTTCTCTTGTACCTCCTCACTCCACCACCAGTTACCTTTGTGGCCGCCAGAGAAACCCTTCGAGGCCCCTAACACTTCTCTCGCAGCTACTCTAATATACTCCACTGTCGTGGTCCACATACAACTCGCATCCCTACTGCTCCTACAGGCTCCCATAGCCAACAACTTCCCCCCAACTCCTGCGCTTTGTCACTAGTCAAAGCACCCCACCTGATCCTGGGTTGACCATACACGACCCTCTTCCTCCTCTTTCTCGCGATCTCTAAGTCCATCACCAATAATCTATGCTGAGTCGTGAGATTCTCGCTTGGTATAACCTTGCAATCCATGCATACACTCCTATCGCACTTCCGAAGGAGTAGATAATCAATTTGAGTCTTGGTCAAGGAACTCCGGAATGTAACCAAGTGCTCCTCCCTTTTCGGAAAACACGAGTTGGCAATCACCAAATCAAAGGCTTTAGCACAGTCCAACAACGAAGTACCTCCTCCGTTCCTAACTCCAAAGCCAAAGCCGCCATGCACACCGTCATACCCCCAGATGTCGCCCCAATGTGATCATTGAAGTCACCTCCTATGAATAACTTCTCGGTTAGCGGAATGCCACGTACCAACCCGCCATGCTAGGATCGGTTGAGAATATAATATTATGGGTAAGAAATTGAAGAATGAAGGTTAACAGAAAGTGGACACTGTGTTGCAAATGGAAACTGGGTAAATGATTTAGGCAGAGGGAATATTTTTTGGTTGGCTGTATTTGGCTCTCAGGTTAACCGCTTGACCACTTAATGGCAATTTACTATTTAAATCGGCAACACAGAGAACAGGAAGTGAAGATGTATATATGACACTGTTATTTGTAGAGAACCAGTTTATGGTGTAGGTTTTCTAGTTATTGTAGAGCACTTGCATACAAGAGTTTAAATTCCGCAACATCGATAAATTCTTACCTTATAAAAAAGAGCAGGAAATGAAGATGGGATGCCGATATCATGATTAGATCTATGTCAGCAAAGAAAATATGTCAATTATTTCCTTCTAAGCCGTCTTTCCTGTACATGGCTTCAATGTAGTGACTTTGTTTCACTTTCTCCATGTTCCAATTCTCTTCTCTAATTTTTGCTGGACTTGTCAGATTCTCTCCAGGATGATAGAAAGTTCTTCCACTGTGTTCCATAATGTGAAGACAAGGACTTCATCCTACCTGGAGCTTGAGGCCTATAAAAAAGCAGTTAGCAACTACAAAGTGAAAGATTTCTCTGTTTACACTCATGAAGCCCGATTTGTGAAGTCTCCAGCAGAGCTGAAATTGATGAGGGACTCTGCATCTATAGCTTGTCAGGTAATGGTAGTTCTTTCATTTTTGTCAGGTTCATGGGTTAGAGTGGTAGTTCTTACTCATAGAGGTTCTTGTTTTGATTGGACATGGAAAAGCAGTCTCTGGGTTATAGAGATGGAAAGATAGAGTGTACACCTGACACTACTTTTGTATGTTTATTTGTTTTCCATTGAAGTTGATACTCTTCACACACTTAACATGTGACTAAGGTATTGATATGCCAGCGAGGTGTTTTCAGAATTTTAAAAAGCTTATTTGCAGGTCAGCTGTTATACAATCTAAAGTTACATCTTTTTCATTTTGCTATACGACAATTTTTTTTAAAAGGGTAAAATAGGTATTTGCATTTCCCTTTATTTCCTCTTCTTCTTTCATGTCTAGGGTGGTGTCTTCATGTTGAAGATACCACACTTCTGAGGATCTAAAAAAAAATTCACAAAAGGAAAAAGGTTACAGATAAAAGGATCACCAGTCTAAAAGAAAACGGTTCTTAATATTCCAAAAGTTGGAGTCCCAGCTTTCTTATTTGGGTCAACATATTCTTGCTCTAATTGTGAAGAAACAGTTCTTGCATGTACAATCCTTTCTTTGATAATGTGCTTCTGTGTTAAGTAGTTTAGAAGCTCTAGGCATGCTTAACGAAAAGATGTGTATATACTACTCATTCATTCTATTTCACAATCATGATTTGCATGTTTTCTTATGAGAGACTGGTCTGGAAAATGTTTCTTCCTATTCCTGGACTTGTATGCAGTTGCCTAGCAATATAGTTGCCAGTTATATGGGATTTGAGATATTTTCCTTTCACTAATTCAGTCCTTTTTTATTTTGTATAAAGGATATTTTTTATTTCTTGATCTTTTAATGTCTGTCTTTCGGAAACAGCCTCTCTCTACCCCTCGGGGTAGGGGTAAGGTCTCCCCAGACCCCACTAGTGGGATTTCACTGATTCGTTGTTGTTGTTGATCTTTTAATGTATATATTTTTGGTAGGCACTTATCCAGACCATGTTGTACTCGAAGTTGTTTCCTGATGAAGGAATGCTGTCAGCCAAATTTGAATATGAATGCAGAGTTAGAGGTGCCCAAAGAATGGCGTAAGTTTTTTCTTGTAATAACTTTTGGAAGTTTGTATATAGAGAGGAGAGCACGTTGTAATTTCTAAGTATTTTAGTCTAACATGAGTTGCAGTAGAGTGAATCAAAATGCCACTAAGACCTCATGTGTAAACATGCAATTGATTTTCTTTTTCTTCTATTCTCTGAGATTCTGATAAGTTGTTGTTTTTCCTGACTGTTAGTTTTGGTCATACTTCTGGCTGAGATAGTTTCAAGGATTATACATTTTTCTTTTCCTGTTCCACAGGTTTAATCCTGTTGTTGGTGGCGGACCTAATGGCAGTATCGTGCATTATTTTCGTAATGACCAGAAAGTATGTTTACTGTCTTTAAGCACAGTTGAATTTGAATATCAAGCATATTGAGTAGTAGTATCTAATTTGTTGTTTTAACAGATTGAAGATGGGGACTTTGTTGTTTTAACAGATTGAAGATGGTAACCTTGTCCTCATGGATGTTGGATGCGAGCTCCACGGTTATGTCAGTGATCTTACTCGTGTTTGGCCGCCCTTTGGAAAATTTTCTTCTGTTCAAGTAAGTATAGAATCCATGATTTTCTTCTCCTTTTTCCCCTTACAAACTCAAGTCAAACCCCACTCCTCTGGGTAAAAACCCTGTTAGCTGATCAAAGTCATAGACAACCTTCCATTTCAGAAATAATGCACTGACCTAAACTGAAACCCCAGACTACCAAAAACAATCTAGAAAGACAAACAGTAAAATGAAAATCATTAGGTAATGTAGCCTAGCAGCTAGCTTCACCCTCCAGTGGTATGAGTTATGAATCGTAATTCCAGATCCTCAATGGCCTTGCTGATTTGATGTGGATGTGAAAAATGAGAAAGATATAATCATATAACGTCCCTCCTTATTAGGAAAGCAAAATCTCAATTTTACTTCTAAGCTACAGATTATGCTTGAGAAATAAATTCTTCCCTTGGTATGGTTTTAAATTGCTACTTTTCTGTGATATAGTCTCTATACATTATTGTCTGGAACTTAGTGATACGCTCCAAGATACATTTCAGGAGGAACTTTATAATCTTATTTTGGAGACAAACAAGGAATGCGTGGAACTGTGCAGGCCTGGCACAACCATCCGAGAAATACACCACTACTCGGTACTATTTTTGTTAATCCATCTCGTAACTTCTTTCGGTTTATATTCAAGAGGTAGCTGAGAGTAGGAATTTAATTTTTTTTTCTCTTGCCTTTCATTCTCTTAGACCCAGTTATATTGCCAAGTTACATTGGTAGTCTCGGTGATATAAATTTGAGTACAGTTGTGAAGGCCATACTCTTGCCTTATGTTTTGCCTAATTCTCAAGTTACACTGACTTTCACCTCCTATTGTGAATAGCAATGTTGCTTCAAAGTTTTCGTTCCTATGCATGAGCCGAGGGAAATGAGGCTTGATGGCATTTTCGAAGATAAGGAAAAAAGTTTAATTCCTTTTAAGCCTTTGAGTATAGGGGGGTTGGGGAGAGATAGATGTCCTCCGTTGATTTGAAAAAAGTATTTGTTCCCCCATTTGTTCATATATGATGAATGGTAATGCTTTGTAAGATAAGCCAGTAAGGTAATGATTAGAGGTGTCTAATTAGTGGTGTGCTTTGGTAATTGATTCTCAATGAAGGGTATTATTACCTGATTGATGCAAATGCTTTATGAATTAAGGGTCATTCTCTGCATTTGTTGTTAGGGCAGCTGTTAAAGGTCTTATTACTGTTCAAGATATGGGCGTATGTGGTATATATTCTGTAGTGAGTAATTGCCCCATATCAGCATGCTCTTTTCTTTAGATACTTGAGGACTGCCAAATTCTCATTCTTGTTTTTTATTTGATGTGTATAGGTAGAAACGCTGCGAAGAGGATTCAAAGAAATTGGGATACTAAAAAATGATCGGCGTGGAAGATATGAAGTGTTAAATCCTACAAATATAGGTCTTTCCTTCTAGCCCTTACTCTTCTGCTGCAGATATAAGTACAAATGCATGTGCCATAGCAGCAGAAACCTGCTCCCTCTCAATTGTCTTCACAGTTGCTATTCCTATTATGCTTTTTGCTGCAAAGAGAAATGATTTCTAGTACCGCTGCAACCATCTCTGAATGAATTTGGTTTGTTGAATTATATTTCCAGGTCACTATCTAGGAATGGACGTTCATGATTGTTCTACAATTGGAAATGATCGACCTCTGAAACCTGGTGTAGTAAGTTTCCTTCCTTACTGATGATTGCTTTGGTATTTGAAAATAATCGGGAAACTGCTAGGTTTGCAAAAGAAATTGGTTGTCATTGTTTTGAATCCTCTTAACCCAATGAGGACCAGTGTCTTGTTCATTTGGAAAAAAATGAGCTTTGCCGTAATGCATCACTCTCTTTTAGCAATTTACAATGAATTTTCCTCCAAAGGATAGTACAGTCACTCTCTCTTTGCTTCTTGACTGGGTCACAATATGAACCAACTTAGAAGGCTTATGTTTTTAGAGCCATGTGGTCAAATTTCCCTTTTCCTTCACTTTTTTCATGTTTATAGAGATGCAAAGGGTTAAAAGAGAGGATTGAATGATGGTATATATGAATATTTTCTAAACTGCTTTTGTCATATGCACCTCTGTGGTCCTATTGCAGCTTCTAATTTCATCACTTTTACTAGTAGTTGCATGGAGAAAGTTAAATTCAGAACTGAAGTTGGTGAGGTTTATTTCTATTGAAGGATGTGTACATCAGGGTAGTGCGTGTATTTGCATAAAAATTATGTTTGAAATCTCTGACGGTCCAATTAGCAGAAAGATCAAATTATCTTTTGCTTCTCTCTAGGTTCTATATAGACCTTTGTTTTGATTGATTAATTTGAAATATTTGAAATGATTAATTCCTCGACCACTTAGTTCATTAACCCCGGGTTCATACACGATGCAATTTTTGTAATTGATAAAGGTTTCGTTCCTGGTATGTCTACTCTTTATCAAAAAGTAAAGTTCTTGTATATCTTTTCATTCTGAGTCACAAGGAATGTAATATTCTTGCAGAATGTGTAATGTTATATGCAATTGTAGTAAAATTTCTCTGTAGCTCGCGCATCTTGTTTTCATGTTGGTACAGCAAACTGTCAACTTATACTTTATGTATAATCCATTTCATGACAAGTACCTTGCTCTTGTGAAAGGTACTTAACGTCCAACATGCTTGCTTCCATGTATGAAAAATTATTAGTTATCCCATTCTGCTCCTTTTTCCTTCATTCTTCGAATCATAAGAATGTGGAATATGCTCCCGACCTGTCTGATATGACAATAAAAACATACACAATATATATCAAGTCAGCCATTTATATGCAAAATTACTGAAGGTAATTCCAGTAATACAGCTTATTGGTGTAGGCGGTAGATTTATGTTAAATTATGCTTTAACTGAGGTCTATTTTGCCAGTGATATTTGCATCCATGCATTTGTTTTTAGTCCTTACAAAAAAAAATTCAGAACTACTATGTTTTTGAATAAGAAGCACCATGAACATGCTACTTATAGGTCTTGGTTTGTATAATTTATGTTGATCATATCTGTGGAGAAATATGCTAATTTTGCGTGGGCCGTGGCATTTGTATTTGAAAGAAGTACATGACTTTTGATTGTTCTGAGGACTGAGATTATGGGCAGGGTCTAGTTCTTTGACTTAGGGACTCTTGGAAAACTTTGTGTTTACCCTCTACATTCATACATCTAGACAAGGTCATGGCCAATCGCGAAACATGCTTTACATTTTATTAAAAGTAAAGGAGACGCATATAGCTCAGAATGATGAGATGAAATTGGACAAAGCTAATAAACTAGGATAAAAATTGCCTGGTCATTGTTTAGACATTTGTAAACTCCTGTTCCCTCTGTTTCTACATTAACCTTGATGAGGTGGTCATTGATAAGAAGAGTCTCTGACCCCATAAATAGATGAGTCCTTTACATGTTAGCTTCCAATTACTTGTGATTTCTGCAAGAACTTGTAATCAATCTTCATGGACTGTTATATGTAGGTCATCACAATTGAACCAGGAGTATACATCCCTTCATGCTTTGATTGTCCAGAAAGGTATACTTGTTACCTCATCAAATTAATGTTCCTTTTGGCATGCATTCAGAAGTTACTGTATCTTAGATCATCCTCCAGATTCTTGGTTTATTGAACTGGTTCTATCTGCCAAAATGTATTATGGTGGATGGACGAAGAGTTACTCTTTCATGCAGAAAAGATTGAGAATCATATAAAGATGTCTGTTCTAGGTTGGTCACGTAGATCTTGTAGGTCTAGCCAACATGTTAGTCTAAGGACCTTGTAGCAGAAGTAGTCGTATCGTGCAAAGGAGTCCCAGTTTGGTTGGGCTTTCAGTGAATGACTGATGGCTACTTGTATATTCAACCAAGAATGGAATCAGCAACCTTTACTTAGAAATTTCTTTTGCAAGGTCCGAGAAACCTTCCCAGAAACAAATAGCTCGAAAGAAATATTCCACGTATCAATGGCATTTTCTGGCTGTCCCATTCTAGGGAAAATTGTTGCTTTTGTCATAAATCTTATGGAGAAAGAATTATTGCTCACTTGAACTAAGAAGCTTCATCTGGTGATTCATCTATAAGGAGCTAGATTATTCTCTTACCCCAATAAGGAACAACGTGTTTGTTTCCTATTTTACTCACTTATATATGCATAAATCATTGTCTATATTCATTATGCTCATTCAGGTTCCAAGGCATTGGGTTTAGGATTGAAGATGAAGTCCTTATTACAGAATCAGGTTACGAGGTATAGTTACAGAAATCGTTCAATTGTTTGAAACATCCGAGTTATACAAGTACCAGTTCATATAATCTCTGATACTTTGATCACTTCCGACACTTATTAGCATTCAAGACCTGATTTTCTGCCCTATTGGAAACAGGTACTTACTGCATCCATACCGAAGGAAATAAAACACCTCGAGTCCTTGTTGAACAACTTTGGCAGTGGGAGAGGAACAGAAATTAGAGCTGCTCTCAGTTAGTTCTGCTTTTAAAGTCTCCAAGTTTCTACACAGAATCAACCAAAATAGCAGGACCAGAATCTGAGTGATCCTTAGTCATGCTTGTTTTAGTCAGAAGTTTTATATCTGCTCCTCATTCTTTTCGCAGCCATTTCTACTCTACTAGCAAGAACGTGGATCATTGAAATTTGATGTTAAAAGTCTTGAATAATAATTTATGTGATTTTCTATGGTATTGTAATAAGAACAATTTTATTGACTTTTGTTTATAGAATAAGTAGTATAAGTTGAAGGACAGCTTGGAAGCATTTCTTTGTCATATAGTATTGTCTTTGTGCCACTCCCATATTATCTAAATATCATAGTTATATATATCCAAGCTGGATTCGTCTATAAGTAAGGTTCAAAATAAACCCCTAAAACTTTCAAGAACAGTTTTTTTTTTTCCATGAAGTTGCCAATATAATTCAAATGGTGTTAGGCAACTATTGCCATACATTTGAAAACTAATAATTAAAAGTAGGTGAACCATTAATTAGGTCTAGCCTTTATCTGCCTCAAAAGTCAAAATTAGAAGTAGGTGAACCGTGAATTGGATCGGGGCCACTCGATGTCATATAATGAGCTCTAGAATTAACTATCAACAGTAATGCCTTATTTCTTTTTTCCTTTTTTTTTAAAAAGTCATTAGTGATTAAGTTGGAATTCATCCAAACTGAGTTCAAAGTACATACGAGGTAGAAATTCAAAAATAGCTAGATTTATAAGTGGATATTCAAAAATAGTCACAGTATCAAAAGTAATCGAAATTTAGCCACTTTTTATTTAAAAATAAAATACTGTTTAAAATCCGGAAAGTACTCTAGCATAATATACTGAAACTACAGTATAATATACTGGAGTTCCAGTATAATATATCGGTCCAGCATTATATGCTAGAATTTCATACATAAGTGCCTCAATCTCCAGTATATTATGTTGGAACTTTCGGTGTTGTAGCAAAATAGTGGCTATTTTTCAATAACTTTACAAACACTGGCTATTTTTGAATGACCAATCCAAAAACTGGCTAGCCCGTGCTATTTTTACTAGGGAAACTACCAGCTATGTCCATATATAAGTAGCTCATTACAAAAATTGACCAATTCATAAAATATTACTAATATTAGTCAATTAGCTATTTGTAGCAAAAAAAGGTCAAATTTTTGTTTTGTTTTGAGTGGGTGTTATTAGAATAGATTGGGTACAACTTAAGGAACTTGAATCTCAATTTTGGGATGATTTGGTGAAGTTTGAGGTGGTTTGAATTGAAAATTCAAGTACAAAACTGAACATGAAAAAAATGATGTGTGTATCACATTGTGTATCATTTGTGTATCGCATATGTATCATATTTGGATCAATTGTGTGTCACATGTATATCCATGTATACCTGTGTGTGAGATAGATGTTTGATATATGTGTCGTAAAAGAATTTTTTGAATTCGATTTAATTATGAATTTTGATATAAAACCAGTCCAAATCACCTCCAATCTTCCTCAAATTTTGTATATTGACTTATCTATATATTTTCAATGAATTTCAACTATACCCATTGAAAAAGTTTCTTTTTTGCTTAGACTTTTAGAATATTATATTTTTTTTTTGTATTTCATCACCTTATTTGATACCTCATCCATGAAATTTTCTTTCCGTCTTGCATCTAATGTTGTTAATCACGCTTAAAAATATAGAAGGTGATTTTTGCATGTGATTCTTTGAGAGAAAGAACCCTATTTATTTGTTTTTCAATATTTATTGGCTAGTTTTGATAAGTCTATAACTAATGGCTAGAGGTTGGTAAGTTGAGATTTATTCGGGACATTTGTGTAAGTTCCCTTTTTACTACATACGAGACTGAAGTTACTTTGGCAAGCCCAACTTCGACTTATATGTCTGATATTTTTATTTTTTATTTTTCAGAAAAGTGTATTTTATTATTTTCTACAAATCCATTCAAACTCTGTGTAACATCTACGCATCTAACCTGTACAGCAACAGATGAGTTCAGAGTGCTCTTCATGCGAATTGCCATCCACGATTCTCTAATTAATCACTTTTCTAAATCTGCATTTTTTGCAGTAAAAGCTTCTTTGACTGACAAAATCACTTTTTCTCTAGACTTTGGCCCATCAATGTACTGAGAAGTAGGTTAGTTAATTGCTCCCGCAATTGGTAATTCAATGCCAAGCTTTTCTCCAAATTCTCCTTGGTAGTGACAAGTTGTGTTTTTCTCATCTCAGCAGCAGCAATCTCAGAATTATTTGAACGGTTAAGGTTGCATTGAAGTTGTGCCTTGAGCTCATTGAGGTGATTCCTCAATTCCTCCACTTGTACATGGCATTCAACCAGGAAATTTGCCACCTGCTCCCTGAATTCCTCCAGTTCTCGACTTTCTAAACTGTAATAGCTCTGTTCTTCTTTCTCTAACTCTTCCAAATTGTCTACCTCATCCTTCAAATCCCTGTGTTTCTGAAGATTCTGGAGATAATCAGCATCAAGCCGATGGAGGCGAGACTTGAGAGAAGAGATAACCAAGTATTGAGAAGCAATTTTGCGATCAAGCTTGAGGCAACGCTGTTCCATGGATGCGATGCTGGAGAGTCTGGAAGCCAACACCTGAGACTTGTTTTGCTGGAGCTCTTTCTCCGACTGAAGAATAGAGAGACGCTCGTTTCTGCTCTGCTCCATCTGTTCAAGTCTTTCTCTGAATGCCGACGGAATCGCCATTGCTGCTTTGTCTGAAGTTTCAAACTTAAGATTCAGGAGTTTTTAACTTTAGCCTCTTAAGTTTGAATATGATGTTGAGGAGCCTAAACATTAATTAGTGCTCCTCCAATCGGCTATCTGTGCACTTGATTGTTCCTTAAGAAATGATAATTTTTTTTACTAATTGTTAAGTATTTACAATAATTTGATATAAAATTAATAATCTCATAACTCATGTTGGTAATATTATTATTAGTACTAACACAAAACAAAAGACAATTAAACATCCCATGGTATAACAAGAACAACAAACTCAGTGAAATCCTGGGGAGGTTAGTGTGTACGAAAACATTACCCTTACCCTGCGGAAGTAGAGAGTCTGTTTTCGAAAGATGCTCGGCTCGAGAAAATGAATAGAAAATAATCAAATATCAACAACAATAGCCAGAAAAATGTTAACAGCTAGGGGTGTTCGTCAGTCGGTACGGTACAGTATTTAGACATTTCGGTTCGGTATTCGGTTTCGTAAATGCTATATCAATACCGTACCTAATTAAATTCGGTATGGTTCGATTTTTCTCCTTTCGGTTTCGGTTTATTCGGTTCGGTAACTTCCGTTTATTCGGTTTGAACATAAACGATAATATTTTTAATTAAAGTACTATAAAGTACAAAACTAAAAATATATGTTGACAAAAGTCCAAAACCAACAAATACCAACCTAGAGAGAGAAAACTTAGGGAAATATATTGTTACTTGTTTACCGTTAATTGATGAACTTAGAGAATAAAGAAAAGTAAAATTTTAGATTTGTTATATTTATGTTATAATTAATAAAATGTGTATTGTGTAATATATATTTCAGTACGGTATCGGTATTTTAGTATTTCATTTTAAAATATCAAATACCATATCTAATACCAATATTTTTTAAAACTTAAACCAAATACCATACCGAATACCAAAATATTGAATACCGAATATTTTCGGTTTCGGTACGGTAATTTGGTATTTACCAAATTATGCACAACCCTAATAACAACAATGTAAAAACCAAAAAAATAGGTGGAAGAAAATAATAGCACAAGCAATAGCGAAAGCAATAGTAACAAGCAGTAACCATAACAAGATACTAGAAAATCAAAGTGAAAGATAGTAAAGAGAAAACCATAATCCTAGCAATATGAGAACAATGACAAGACTAGCTATAAACAACCCGGTATGGATTAGAAAAACACCGACTACCTACTATTCTTTTTACCTAGTTCCGACCTCCACACCTTCCTATCAAAGAAAATATCCTCGATAAGTTAAAGTCGCGTCATGTCTTTTCTGTACTGGAATTAACCAAACAACATATTGTAAAAGACTTCTAATTCTAGAGCCAAAGTAAGTAACTGGCCCACTTACAAGACTTGTATGTGTTTTTTTTTTTTTTTTTGGTTAAATGAATTGTATGTGTCGATGTTATGGGTGGGAAGGAAAAGGAGCAGAATTCTTGAATGTAATGAGGGGGAGTTGGTAGTTGCCATTATTTGGCTACTACATAGTGGTTAAATGTGTGTAACCATCTCACCGTCCACATTTATTCAGCAAACCATCTCTTTACAGCCAGTTAGCATCTTTTGGCTGAGATAGACGCGTTCTGCAGCAGTCCGTTGTCAGTTAAAAAAAAAATCGGCTTAATTACTTTCAAGATCTTATTATTATTTCTTTTTCGTTTTGGCGTCAAGATACTAATAGATTAGAGAGGTACAAATTAATTAAGGAAGCAGGTAGTTGCAATATGCAATAAAGTGATCCTATTTTTAGTGATACATAGCAGTGACAACATATAGTAACAATGAATCATACTAAATTTTATGCTCCTATAGGATTCTATATCATATAGCACGGTCCTCACCTTTCTTGTGCCAAAGGCCTACCCTTCCACTTTACACGAAATTCTAAAGGAAGAAGTCGAAAAGGCATGGCCTGGAGCTAAGATAACTCAAGTGGGAGAGCCGTGTTATGGGTGACCTTATTGCACATTGATAGATATGTATATCTGATGTAACATAATCAATGGTCATTTAGTATATGGAACTAATCGTCTCAGTTTATCTCCTCCTTTCCCATAAAGAGCATCAATATATATGGATCATTTTCATCCGTACTCACTTTTTGTGTCACGTTTTAATTTATGCCCGTTTTATAAAGAAATTACAAGTGTACCCGTTTTTTCGCATAACTTCAGCATACGGGGCTGAAGTTAACAAAGGCAATCACGCAAAACTTCAGCATTCTAGTAGACAAGCCTGAAGTAGCTTGCGAACTTCAGCTCTAGAACTGAAATTTTTGTCTTTGTAACTGGGGAACTTCAGCTCTAGTTTTTGTTTTGTAACTCGGGAACTTCAGCAAGTTTTTGTCTTTGTAACTGTGGAACTTCAGCTCTTGAGCTGAAGTTCTTGTTTTGTAACTCGGGAACTTCAGCTCTAGAGCTGAAGTTTTTGTCTTTATAACTGGGGAACTTCAGCTTTAGAGCTGAAGCTTTTGTCTTTGTAACTGGGAAAACTTCAGCTCTAGAGCTGAAGTTTTTGTTTTGTAACTCGCGAACTTCAGCTCTACAGCTGAAGTTTTTGTCTTTATAACTGGGGAACTTCAGCTTTAGAGCTGAAGCTTTTGTCTTTGTAACTGGGAAAACTTCAGCTCTAGAGCTGAAGTTTTTGTTTTGTAACTCGCGAACTTCAGCTCTACAGCTGAAGTTTTTGTCTTTATAACTAAGGAACTTCAGTTGTAGGTGCGGATCTCCCCATTTATTATTTTGCAAAGTATGAGATATCAGAAAATGCGGACTCCAGATTTATGAGTCGCGGGGATACCATGACATTCAACATAAATTAATATCTAATTATTTTTTGAAGACATTTATAAATATATACAAAGTATTTGCAAAAGTTTTCGAGTGTAACTCCTCCTTCGATCGTCATAACCAAAACTTCAAAGAACATCTTTCTAGTAAAACAATTTGGAGAACTTAACATTTCTTTCTTTTCTTTTTTTTTAAAGATCGAAGAGGGGAGGGACCAGGAATGGAGGTGCAGATTTTTTGATTTGGTACTTGTTGTGAATATAGTAGGTGACATTAGGGCTGGCATATGAGTCGGTACGGGTTTTAAGTGGGCTAAGTGGGCCGGTTCAAACGACTCCGGTTTTGGTCCCGGTTCCAGACCGGTCCCAAATTAAACGGGCCAAATGGTCTCCGTCTTGGTGGTCTTTTTGTAGGCACCGGCCCGGGACCGGGCAACGAACTAATAGTCTCGGGCTAAGCAATCTAGGCCCGCAAGCTAAATGGGCCCAACGAATACTTTTTTAATTTTTTTTTATAGAAATTAAAGATAAAAAGATATTAAATAAATATTTAAATCAATATATAAATATAAAGTAGGGCCCTTAGAAAGTGATGTTGCATCTTATTGATGAGGAAATGTATTTATCTATATTTTTTAGAATTTTAGGGATTTTTCTTCTCTTTTCACACAATAAAACTTAACTAATAAATCTAAAAGATTAATTGCCTTTAGCGGTGCATTAATTTTCTTATTTTGCACCTATTACGTCGCCTCTCTTTCCTCATTATTATGTAAACGTCTCCTTTTTTTTCTCAACTTCTTTGCTTCGATTTCCTTCCTTGAAACATATGCATTTAATTTCTTCCTTTACTCACTTTTATGACTGCCTTTAATTATAAATTACTATCTTTATTCCTTTCTTCCCAGCCTTCAAATCCACATTTTTTTGGTCAGGTTTAATTATATCTCACTTCTTGTTAACACCTATAACATTTCTCACTTTTTGTTAATCTTCTTCGTCTTTTTTCATATTTTAAATTTTTCCCTTTTCCTTATTTTGTTTTGTGGGTTTGTTTTTCATTTCTCTTTTCTTTATCGTAAATATAAGAAAATTTCAAAAAGGAAAAGAAGGTGTAGAGCGTAGATTTTTACATATATATTCCTATGGTCAAAGACTATTTTTTATTTCTTCTTTCTTTCCTAATTAGCTTTGTTCTTTTTGCCTCCCCTTATTTTGAAGAATCCCGCTTATGATTTTTCAGTAGTGAAGATTAAGGATCAGACAATCGTGTTTAATTTAGAGTAAGAAACTGATATAAGAGAAATGAACTTTCTTGAAAAGATTTCATTAAGAAAATCAAAGAACGCTAGAATTAGTTAAATCGCCGTTTGATTGAAAAAGCATAAAACTTTTCAGGAAAAAATAGATAACTATTGCCCAACCATTACTTGAAATGTAGAGTTGAACACTAGGAATCTAGGATTGCCTTGATCATATATCTTCTATCATAAATGTCTTTAAATCCTCCATATATATATATATATATGCATGTAGACAGTGAATAAAGTAAATAAATATAATTCCTTTTTTTCCTTTTAGTAATGAGGAAGTAAAAGAAATTTGTTGTTGGAGAAATCAACACAATTTTACTAATTATGAATGACGAAAAAGTCAAATCATATACTATGTGTTTTTATTACTGATTATTGTTTCTTTTACCCCAAAAAGATTTTTTACGAAATGGTTGTATATGTGAAGTTATTAAGCATAGATCCTTGTAGTTTTAATATCATTATTTTTGTTGACTTACAAAGTATTTTTTGTGAAACTGAGCTAACTGTTAAAAATATAACTATGTTCTACATATTGAACTTATATAATTAAAATTATAAAGGAAAATTTTAAATCTCATTCAATTATTTTTATAGCGCAGAGCGCGGTAAATTCACTAATTTTATTATAGAATTGTGACCTAAATTTTTTAATTTAAATTTAAAGATAAAAAGATTGTAAAGAGATATGCAAAGCAATGCGTTATAATTTTATTATAGCATCAAAAAAATATGATAATATCTTTCTTAGGATTAATCGTCAGCCGCCGAAGAATTGAGCTAGACCTGTCAAAGTTCAAGGCTATCCAAGATTTTCCACCTCCAAAGAACAAGAAAGACGTGATGAGCTTCTTAGGGTGTCTCAACTACATCAGTCGTTTCATAGTGCAATCAACTGTGATCTGTGAGTCAATTTTCAAAATGTTGAAGAAGGATACCACAACAAGTTGGACTGAAGAATGTCAGAAAGTTTTTGACAAAATCAAGGAATATTTGTCCACACCACCAGTATTGCTCCCGCTGGAACCTGGGAGTAACACTAGCAAGTGGGCCGGGCCCAGTCCTAAACGGGCTTCATGGTCTGGTCCTAAGTGGTGCGGTCCTAAGTAGGCCCGGTCTTCGTGAGCCTGTCCTAAGTTGTCCCGGGCTTCGCGGGCTTTTGTGTAAGAACCGGCCCGGGACCGGAACCACGAACTAATGGTCCTGGGCTAAGTGAGCCGGTCCCGGGCCTAGGTGGGCCCAACGGATACCTTTTATTTTTTTTAAAATTTGTATAGAGGTTAGAGAAAAAAAGATGGTAATAAAAATATCTAAGGCAATTCCTTGTAAATTATGTTATAGAATTGTGACCTTTTAATTCAAATTTAAAGATAAAAATATTTTAAAGAGATATTCAAAGCAATGCGTTATAATTTATTATAGCATTAAAAAAATATATCAATATCTTTCTTAGTCTTCCCCCCTCCTATGGAATGAGCACAACAAGGTGCTAATACCAACATTGAGAAGAAAAAGAAACTAATCAAGATGTGTCAAAATACAAGTTACGTATTAATTTACATGGTATCGCTTACAAATTTCATAAATCCTTCAAGGTCCAGAGGAATTTTCGTTGGTGGTAGCATAAAATAAGCTTGGTCATCACCGCTTTCGGGCGAAACAGCATCTTCCGCAAGTTCAGCTAGTATTTCTTCGTAAGTTTCATCTACTCCGGTTTTGATTCATCAAGTCCAAAATTTTTTCTTTCTGAACGGATCCAATCTCTGAAAAATACTGAATTTTCCAAGTTCTCCCTCATAGACGCTCTATAATCACCGTGTTGAAGTCTTGCTTGACTGAAAGTGCTCTCCGATGCCACTGTTGAAGCTTGAATAGTTAAAATATCTGGGGTCATCCTTGAAATAACCGAGAAGTATTTTTCTTTGTCTTTCCACCATTCCAAAAGATTAAAGGAGCCGTTAGGATTCACTTCCTCAATTTCCTGTGACAAATAAATTTCAAGCTCATTTAGTTGTGAAAAATCACTACTACTTGAACAGTTGAACCTTGAGAACCCTAAACTCCGCCCAAACACTAAGTGCTCTTACTCCCGCAGTTATTTTAGATGATTGAGAATCAGAAGAACAAGAAGAAGAAGAAGAAGAAGAAGAAGAAGAAGAAGAAGATAAAGAAGAAGAAGAATAAAAAGAAGAAGGAGGAGGAGGAGTTGGAACATTTGGTCTAGCATGATGTAATGCAGCTTGATAAGCATTATACATAGTTTGAGTATTTATTTTAATTGAGGCTAGTGCTTCCGGAAGTTGAGACAACTCCTCATCTTCAAGTGCTAAACCATTATAAATAGTTTCATACTAAAATTGAGGACCTCCTAATTTCATACAAGAATTAACAAAGCAGCAACACCATAAATAGGGGGAATAGGGAAAAAATATTTTTTAAACTTTTTTCTCATAGAATCAATAGCAAGTTTATAAATTTTCCCACCCTCTGAAAAATGAGCAAACAAATTTGCAAGTTCTGCAATATAAACTAAACAGTTAGAAATAGTAGGATAATATTACCCAAAAAATTCATTTGTAGCAATATGTAATTTTTCTAAAAAATCTACAAGCATTTTAACATTAGCTCAATCCCCATTCGTAAGGTGTTCATTATCATCACTTACATGTGCATTAAACGTCGAGTTTATGGGGTTTCTATATTCATATGCAACAACCAAACTTTTATACATGTAATTCCATCTAGTTGGACAAGGTTTAGGAACATTTCTTTCTCTTAGGCCAAATTCATCGCATTTTTAAAGATATTCTCTAAGTTTACTACTATGTTTTTAATAAAAAAAAGTCAGTTAAGAGACATTTTAACCTTTAGTAATTTCAATATTTACAATTTTCATATCATCACCCACAATTAAATGGTAATTATGACAAATACATCAAACATGAAAAATGTTACTAAATGCAGGATTTAGCGTAGTGGTAAGCAAGGATATAGCATTTGTGTTACTAGTAGCATTATCAATTGAAACTGATATTATTTTATCACTAATGTAAAAATATCTACCAATATTTATAACTGTGCTAGCAATAAATTGTCATGTGTGACGTGAATTAATTATTCTATAAGCAATAATGCGCTTTTGCATTATCTTATCCTCATCAATTCAATGACTGGTAACAGTAATGTAATCACAGTCATTACCACTTCTACCAATATCAATTGTAATAACAACACGATAATTTATATGAGTAAACAAATAACACAAATATTGTTTATATTCATGTTTATACTTATAAATATCACTCTTTACGATTGTGCGAGAAAAATCTTTATAAGTAGGATTAAATTTTTTTATAATATAATGCACATAGTTAGGATCAGAAGGAAAACTATAGGGTAAGCACATAACGATTACCATTTTTGTCAATTTTTTCAATCTTTTTTTGGATCATAATATAAAATACCACCAGTAACAGTGTTAACTCCCGATTGAAATTGATTTGACCCTCTACTAGGGTCAGCCTGACTAGGAGTAGGTATACTTTTTCCCTAGGCCAAAGCTTTCAGACAAAGATATTTGACTCTATCTTGAGGATGTATCAATATGTGTCTAGCCAAAGTTTTCGTCCCCCAGCGCGATCCAAAATATTTAAAAGCTAACACATTGCCACAAGTTCTACACTTAGCCTTATTTTTTGGAATTAGTTGAGTAAAAAATGGCCAAACAGGAGATGTTTTCGTCTGTTTGGTAGGTTGTCTAGAAAAAGTAGGGGCAGTAACAGGAGTACCAAACGGAGCATCATTTGTATTAGCAGGGTTATCACTAGTTGGGTTAACTTCAGGAGTAGGTGATGTTTATCTATGTCAATACCACACAAGAGGGGGGGGGGGGGGGGGGAGAGGTGATTTGTGTGGTGACCAATTTTCGCGTGCAGTAGTTATAGAAGGACCAGGTTCTTCTATGTGTTCCAACTCCTACAGTTTGCGGAATAATAAATGCGGAATTTAAAGAACACGATAATTTTACGTGGAAAACATCTGGCTTAAAAGGTGAAAAAACCACGACCTACTTTCCAGTAGGATTTTTCCAAACTCTTCATTAAATCAATGAGCCAAACAACATTTACAAAATAAACTTTTTTGTAAACCTAAGGATTAACTCTAACCTTTGTGGCAAACTAGCCTCTAGCTATTTGCAACAAACTGTAAGTTAACTATAACTTGAACACTCAGTACCTGTTATAATTGCTTCTAGATAAAGCTAAAAGGTACAATTTGTAATCACCTACTACAAATGAAATAGACTAAAAGGCAACAGATAGAACTGGTTCTTCTAGCTGGTCCAAGTAGCTTCAGAGTCGCACACTTAAATCTCACACGAACTCCTTGCAAATTGCCTTGCTGATTTTGCTCTCAATTCTTGTTTTGCTTCTGCTTTTGTGTGTTTGTCTACTATAAGAACATTCTGCAATATATATAGGATTTAGTAGATAAGGAATTAACTAGAATCCTAATGCTACTCTTCTTTGGTGAAAGATTTCTAGTCAAACTCAACTCCTAAATCCTTCCTTATCTTAGATTATGTTCTTATTGAATAAGGAGTCCTTCTCCATTTTCGTTTTTGCAATCTTTTCGATCAGATGATATCTCAATTTTACCAGAATACATTTATCTCCTGCATGTGCATCTCATGTGCCTTTGACTCTGCTCGTCTATGTCACCTGTGATGAACCTGGTTCATCTCGGAGTTCCTTTGTCAATCTTCAAAACTATTTCCTTTCTTGGGCCAACAAATTCCCCTTTTTTGATGATGATAAATTTTGTGCTTCAGGCCTGTTTCAGCTTAGTCCAACAGTGACACATATTAGAGTATTAAACATTTATCATAAAGAACCAGGTTCATTAGGTTATAAATATCACATGTTCAGAGCACAACCTATCTTCCCCCTTTTGGCATCATCGAAATGTTGCAAAACAAATTGTGTGAATCCCAGATTTTTAACATTTACTCATGGCCACTTGGGCAACTGCATATGCAATCATGGATTAATCATCAATAATCAATTAAGAATTCAAACTATCAAAAATAGAGATACTGAATCAGAGCAAAAAGCATCAGATTTCATTGATAGAGAGAATATGATTCTGCCACAATCCACAAAATGAACAAAAACAGTTAAAACATGAGCAACAAACAAAAAATTCTGAATCTGGGTCACTAAAAGTTCTAGGCAGGCTGGAAAATTAAGGCTTGGAAGAATTGCAGACCTGGTTCGTTTAGGCGAGATAGATGGTTCAGCAGACTTAGAAAGAGATGAAGACTTCTTTGAGGAAGTCTTGACTTTCTTGGGCTTAGGGGTCTGAACCTCTACCTCTGCCATTTTTTCACTGTGATGGACCAAGTCCATCTCATCCACTTCAACAACCTCAATAGGCTCAACAACATTTTCTTTCCCATTTTCCACTCTTTTCTTCTTACTCTCGTCTAAAACTCTCTTCAACTCGCCCTCACTTTGATTTAAATTGCTCCTTGTAGTTCTTCCTCTTGGAAGAGAAATATTAGAAATCTTAGAAGAAGCAGTTTTTCTTTTCTTACTTTCTCTTGTTGTTCCAGACGTTTGAGCTTTAGGAGTTCTTTTGTTCTTTTGATTGTAATTATTGCCTAACGTTTTCAGCAGATCCGCCAGGGTTTCCTCAGTAGATGAACCAGGTTCATCTGTGTGATTTCCTAGATTTACTAACCGTTCTGCAGCTTCTCCTGATTCACTTTCCCCTCCGTTCTTTCTACTTTCTTCCTCCTTTTCTGGCTCAGCACCACAGATAGACATTTTTATAGATTTTTGTCCTATTCCCCTCTCTTACTCCTTACTCCCTCTCTCTCTTTTTCCTTTTTTAATTTTATTTTTACCACCTCTTCTTCTCGTCTCCGACAATTCCACATCCTTTACAGACCCAACCAGTATGAACCTATTTTCTAAGTTTTTCAACAACATCAGAGATGACCTCAGAAGAAAGGTTTGGGGCAGATATTACCTGAGTCATCGAAAATTCGGGAATTGTTTTGTGAGGGAGGGGATGGCTTGAATGAACTTTTAGTTTTGAATTGACCGTTAAGGCTTCCCTAGATCTAGGTATTTTAATTTGGTGAGGATTCTTGTTGATACGGAACTGGTTCAAAGTCAACTGAATAGGTTTTGAAAAGATTTTGAGTTTGGGCAAAGTTCTGCTCATGATTTAATTATTAGTATTTTAAAGTATGCAGAGTGTAGAATACATACCTCTCCTTTCAGATGAACCAGGTTCATCATTTCAGAATCCTCTTGATCAAGCCTCAATTTGCAAAGATAGAAAAAGTTTCATTAGTGATCAGTGAGTCATATCAAAACATGGCATAAGAGTATGTTTTTTACAGTATGAGACTGAGCAATTGTTAATCTGATTATTTACACCAGTTTCAGACTTTTCTAGCCAATTTTTTTTCATTTATTTACATTTTGAACTGGTTCAATCAGGTGATCTTAATCATCCCTAATAGTAACATGTTCCTTCAAAATGCTCTCTACTCAGTGCTTTTGTAAAGATATCTACATGGTTTCACAACCAACTGGTTACTCCTTGAAGTTCCTTCAATGCCTTTTTGCTGTGGAGCAGGATCAGGCACAAGTTCCAGTGTGGTTTGGGAATTAGTTTTTTCAGTTTCCCATGTCATGTTGCCAGGGATGGATGAACCTGTTCCATCACCTGTTCCTTCCTCTAGTGTTGCTTCAGTTTGGACTGAGTTTCTGACCAGCCCAATTTCTTCATCATCTTGTTCCTTACCAACCCCAATGATTTCACCTTTCTTTCCATTTCCTCCTTTGAGGTCCTCAAGTGAAAGGAACTAGTCCTTGTTTCCATTCATGTGTTTTGAGCAGCTACTACCCATGTACCATATTTGGCTACTACCTTTCACTTGAACCTACAAAAGAAAATCAGGGGTTAGTCTTAGGAACCCAAACTAGTTTGGGTCCCTTTCTATAATCAAAATGATGAATTAAATTATTTTTAGCCCCACTTGGTAACCAATTCTTCCCTCGAACAAAACTTTTGTTCTTTTGACTAGACTTTTCTTTTGCATTACATCCACTTTTAAAGTGACCAATCTTACCACAGTGAGTACAAATCTTGTTCTCAGGAAGAGTGAGGTACTTGCTTTTAGGATCCCACTTAGGTAGTGGATTCCCAAAGCCAAGTCTTCTTTTATTGCTACTACGATATTCGTGTAGCCATGTCAAAGCATCAGAGGACCTGTTCAATTTGCTAGTTCTGTCTAGTTCATGCTTGACCTTGCCTAGATCCTCCTCCAACACTCTTACCTGCTCATCCTTCCTATACAACTCATCTTTAAGATTACCTATTTTTTCCTCTAGATTAAGTCGTGTGGAATCAGCCATCTTCTTACTTGTTCCTAGTTTTAGTTTTAAATTTTCAGATTTTAATTCTAGGACATTCTCTTCAAGTGTATGAACCTGGTTCTTCAGTGTAGTGTTTTCACTTACAATCTCACTAACTCTGGATTCCAGGTTCTTACACTTTGCTTTCAAAATAGCATAATCCTTAGATAGCTGTTCCTTTTCTTTGTTTATCTCCTCAGATTCGTCAATGAAATAGTAGTTGATAAAATTTTTCTTTAGACAAATATTTAATCTTCTATTTTAGATGAATTATACTTACCTCAGATTCCTCATCGGATTCTCCAATTGACATAAGTGCTTGTTCATCTCCATCTTCATCCTCTGAATCTTCATCTGAGCTTTCTCCCCAGGCAGCAACCATAGCCTTTGTTGATCCTTTGTTCTTCTTGGGTTGAACCTGTTCCTTCTTTCCATTCCTTCGTTCAGCTCTTTCCGTCTTCCATTCAATTTACCATTGAGGCAGTTTTTGATGTAGTGATCAGACTTGTCACACTTGTAACACCCCTCATTGGTTTGTTTTTCAGGAACTCTTGGTTTGTTGTAGCTTCCACTTCTTAAAGGACCCTTTCCTCTTATTAGGTACTTATTGAAGTCCTTTGTGATCATGGTCATTTCACCCTCCTCTAGATCAACTCCTTCAGTAATTCTGAGTGTCAGATTCCTTTTCTTCTTGGGACCATCCATCTTCATAGTCTGCATTCTCAGTTCATAGGCAGTGAGATTTCCAATCAGCTCATCCAGTTTAAGAGTTGCAATGTTCTTAGATTCCTGAATGGATGTAATTTTGCTTTCCCAAGAGAGTGGCAAGACCCTTGTCAAAATTTTCTCAACCTTGTCTTCTTCAAGAATGACCCTTCCAAGAGACTTGAGTTCATTGGTCAGTGTAGTGAGCCTTATATAAATCTCTTGGATGGTCTCTTCTTCCTTCATGGTGAAATTCTCATATTGAGAATATAGTAGAGTTCCTCTTGACCTCTTCACTTGAGGTGTTCCTTAATGAGCCACCTGCAAAGTGTCCCAAATTTCTTTGGCAGTGGTACAACTTTGAATTCTGCTATACTCGTCTGGACCGAGTCCACACACAAGCCACTTCTTGGCCTTAGCATTTTTCTCCCACTTTCTCAAATCCTCAGCAGTGCAGTCAGCTCTAGTCTTTGGCACATCTACTCCTTCCGCATTCTTTTTCATGGTAGCCATTAGACCATCAGTGATTATGTCCCATAACTCATAGTCTTCACCAATGATGTGATCTCTCATTCTATCCTTCCACCAGGAGTAGTACAAGGCATTGAAGAGTGAAGGCTTAACAANGCCCATAGTCTTCACCAATTATATGATCCCTCATCCTGTTCTTCCACTAGGAGTAGTACTGCCCATTGAAGAGTGGAGGCCAAGTGGTTGATTGTCCTTCCCAGTTCCCAGGTGGTGCACTCATCTTGATATTTTCCTAAGGTGTTAGCCTCTTCAAGGATAAACCGCTCGGATACCAATTGATGTTCTAAAACGTCAATAGCACACAAGAGGGGGGTGATTTGTGTGGTGTACGATTTTTGCGTGCACTAGTTATAGAAGGACCAGATTTTTCTATGTGTTCCAACCTATACTGTTTGCAGAATAATAAATACAGAAAATAAAGAACACAAGGATTTTACGTGGAAATCACCTGGATTTTCCCAAACACACCACTAAAATCACTGAGCGAAAAACAACATTTACAAAAACTCTTTGTAAACATAGGATTAACTCTAATCCCTTTGTGGCAAAGTAGCCTCTAGCTATTTGCGACAAACTCTAAGTTAGCTATAACTTGAACACTCAATACCTATTACAAATGCTTCTAGATAAAGCTAAAAAGGTACAAATTGAACTCTCTACTACAAGTAAACTAGATGAAAAGACAACAATTGGAACTGAATCTTCTAGCTGTTCCAAGTAGCTTCAGAGTCGCACACTTAAATCTCACACGAACTGCTTGCAAAATTGCCTTGCTAATTTTTCTCTCAATTCTTGCTTAACTTCTGCTTTTGTGCATGCATGTACAATAAGAACAATCTGCAATATATAGGATTAGTAGATGAATGATTTAATAGAGTTCTAATGCTACTCTTCCTTGGTGGAAGAGTTCTAGTTAATCTTAACTCCTCTAGTCCTTCCTTATCTTTGATTACGTTCTTTCTGAATAAGGAATCATTCTCCTTATTATCTTACAATCTTTTAGATCAGGAGATATATCTTTAATTCGCATATTTCATTTATCTCTTGCATGTGCACCTCAGGTGCCTTTAACTCTGCATGTGACTATGTCGCCAACGATGGTTCTGGTTCAACTTTAAGTTCCTTTGTCAATCTTCAAAACCATTCAATTTCTTCGGGTAACAATAAGAATTAGATAATTATCTGTTGTTACACCCTCAGAAATTGGTGTTATTAGCAACAACCAACTTGAAAAATTGCTTGACAAAAGAGGCTTTGGAAGTGGCTGTATACTTAATCTTATACTATAGAAAATCGGATTTTGTCAAATACTACCTTGCGGATTACAGGGTAGGTGTTGTATATATATCATGTTGAAATGAGGGGGACTTGGCCAAAAACCTCAAAATTACAACAAAATACAACACAAGAATGGTGTACCATACCATTCTTCAATAAATGGGGAGCCTATGAATAAGGACTCACAGAATCAAAATTTTAATTACATTCAACTCACAAAAAAATTAGCCTTTAACAGAAAATCGGATTGGCTCAAGTGTAAGTCGTGCTTACATGGTGATAGAAAACTTGTGGATGTCTTTTAAGTGAAAAAGGAAGTTCATGAAGAAGATTTGTGATCCGGTTGGTTTTTGCAACAACAACATACAAAGATCTATACTTAGCTTTTGTACATGAATAAGAAATTGAGGATTGCTCTTCGAGGACCATGAAATTTGTGTGCTACCTAGGAAAATTATATAGCCAGAGATAGAAGTTGCACGACCCAAAACCTAACCTCTCATGACGGCGCCTATCGTAGAACTAGGCAAGCCTAAATACAACATTTCCAATACCGTAAAACACCTTTTAAAATAACAGCGGAAAGATTTAACATATAAATAAGAATCCTTTTTGAAAACAAAATTTCTCCAAAACACGATACAATCATCCAAAAGTCGGGGCATCACCGAGTACACGAGCGTCTAATAAGCAGAGCATAATCCTCAACAGTATCTAGAGAAATAAACTCAAATACAGATAAAATTAAGGAAGGGAAATCAAGGTCCGCGAACTCCATGCAGCTACCTCGATAGTCCCAGACTCCAATGCCTAAATCAGCAGTCGCCGCCGTGACTAGAAATGCCTGGATCTGCACACAAGGTGCAGGGAGTAACGTGAGTACACCAACTCAGTAACTAACAAGTCCAAACTGTGGACTGAAGATAGTGACAAACTCAATCGGTGAAAATAAGATAAAACTAATTGTACAGAAAGGTAGACATGCTTTTAAATCAATTAGGCAACTAATAACCGAAAAATATAGCAGTTTCGTACAGTGTAATGAATATGACTCTACTGTCACTACGATGCCAATGCACATATTGTAAGTGATGCATCATGTTGTCAGCCTCACTGCTTACTCTCTCGATATATCAACCACTTGGCACTATATATGGCTCAGACAGCCCAGAAAAGATCCATCCCGGAATATATACACGACGCTGACCATAGGTCACCCAGTCCCAAGGAAAAAGGGCCAATCCATCCCTGTGGAGAAGATCCATCTCCCAGTAACAAGTACTTCGGACAAGGTTCATATCCAGGGAAGATCCATCCCTCAATAATATCAACCGCTTTCACTGGGGTTGTGGTACAGACTCTGGAAAGGCTCCTACAGTCCAAGATCTATCGTAACATCAATATATCCTCTGTAGCGTGCAGTCTGATCCCCTATCTGTCACTCACAATCAACTATCGGCCTCACTCAATCATCAACCTCTACATTCTCACTTATGGGCTCAAAATATCATGAAAACTAGCCCGAATCAGAAAAATTATGATGCAATCGATTGCAACTGAGACTGCTGTATGACATAAAATGCATGTACATGACTGAGTACAAAAAATCAGTAAAAACAGTGAAGTAACACAAGAAATGACCACTTGGATCTCCACAATACCGGCAATAAGCCTATACATGATATATAACATGATTGACAGCTCAACTACTTTATCACATACTGAAAACATGATTATCAACAAGATAGAGTCACTATACGGTGCCATGGAGCCAACCAGGTTACAATTCTTATGGTGCACACCAGCATGCCCGTCACTTGGCATGCACGTCACTTCAATACCAACTACATAACAAGAAAATTTGGGGTTTCGAACCCTCAGTACCAAGTTTGAAAGCGTTACTTACCTCAACTCGAGCAAATCTACTCCGTGATGCCTTTGCCTCTCAAATCGGCCTCCAAACGTCCCAAATCTAGCCACAAGTAGTACAACACAATAAATTTAGTCTAAAGGGATCAAATCCACAAGAAAAGTACTAAATTCGCCAAAAATCCGAAATTGGCCGGAACCAGCCCCCAGGGCCCACGTCTCGAAATCCGGCAAAAATTACAGAACCCGAAAACCCATTCACTCACGAGTCTAGCCATACCAAATTTACAAAAATTCGACCTCAATTGTCCCTCCAAAACACCAAAGTTCATTCTCCAATCTCCAAGCCCTAAACCCCCAAGTTTTACATCAAAACCTCACTAATTAGATGTAAAGTCAATGGGAAAACACCATTACTAAAGATAATTAGTCTCAAGGAAGTTACCTCAGTGATAATCCTTGATCCCTTTCGAAAATCTCCTCAAAATCCCCAAAGTCTAAGTTCCAAAATGTGAAATTGGAAAAAAATTCCCGTAGTCCTCTACTTATACTTTCGGCACAGCAAAACTGCACCTGCGGTACTAATTTCGTATTTGCGGAACCCTTACCGCATCTGCGTTACAAACACGCACCTGCTACCCTAAACACGCTTCTGCGATCACTGCAAGTGTGGGAATGCCATCGCACCTGCGTCTTCTACCCAAGCCTTGCTTATCCGCACCGACTCCTCCTCATTCGCTTCTGCGGTCTCGCACCTGCGGTTCCCCCTTTACAGGTGCGATCACACCAGTAGCAGCAACTTTAGCTGCACTTCTCCAACTCCAAATAATGTGATAACCACCCGAAATCACCCCGAGGACCTCGGAACCTCAACCAAACATACCAACAGGTCCAATAACCCCATACGAACTTAGTCAAACCTGAGAATCACTCAAAACATCATCAAACCACCAAATTACACCCGGATTCAAGCCTAAGAACTTCTAAACGTCCGAATTCTGCAAATGAAGCCGAAACCTATCAAACCACGTCTGATTGACTTCAAATTTTACACACACATAAAAAATGACACCACAAACCTACTCCTATTTCGGGAATCCAATACGACCTCGATATCAAACTTTTCACTGCCGGCCAAAAATCGCCGAAATTCCAACTTTCGCTAATCAAGCCTAATTCTACTATGATAAATTTTCAAATCTGAGGTCGTTTACAAACAAGTCGACATCTGGTTGACTTTTCCAACTTAAGCTTCCAATTAAGAGACTAAGTGTCTCAATTCACTCGGAAAACACTCCGGACCAAAACCAACCAACAACGTAAGATATAATACAACTGTAAAGCACAAAAGAAGCAGAAATGAGGGAAATGAGGGTATAACTATCGAAACGACCGGCCAGGTCGCTACATCCTTCCCCTCTTAAATAAACGTTCATCTTCGAACGGGTCTAGAAACATGCCTGGAGTCTTAAATAGGTGTGGATATCTCCTTCTCGGTCTCCCAAGTGACCTCCTCCACAGGCTGAATCTCCACTGCACCTTCACTGAAGTTAAATCCTTTGACCTCAACTTTCGAACATGCCGCCCCAAAATGGCCACCGGCTTCACATCATAAGTCATATCGCCATCCGAAATCGTGCTGAAATCCAAAACATGGGACGGATCGCCAATATACTTCCGGGTCATAGAAACATGAAATGTTGGGTGCATACTCGACAAGCTTGGTGGCAAGTCGAGCTTGTAAGCCACCTCTCCTATCCTCTGAAGCACCTCAAAAGGCCCAATGAATCGGGGGCTCAGTTTGCCCCTCTTCCCAAACCTCATAACACCCATCATGGGTTATACCTTTAGCAGAACCTTCTCCCTAACCATGAAAGACACATCATGGACCTTCCTGTCCGCATAGCTCTTCTTCCTAGATTGCGCCGTGCGATGCCGCTCCTGAATAAATTTCACCTTGTCTAATGCATCCTGGACCAAGTTTGTACCCAAGAGCCTAGCTTCACCCTGCTCAAACCATCCCACAGGAGATCTACACTGCCTTACATATAAAGCCACGTACGGATCCATCTGAATACTCGACTAATAGTTGTTGTAATATGCAAACTCCGCGAGCGGCAGAAACTAGTCCCATGAACCCCGAAAATCAATGACGCAAGAGCGTAACATATCCTCCAATATTTGGATAGTGCGCTCAGACTGTCCGTCCATCCGAGGGTGAAAGGTTGTGCTCAACTCAACCTAAGTACCGAACTCTCACTGCACGACCCTCTAAAACTACGTTGTGAACTATGTCACTGTATCTGAAATGATGGAAATTGGGACAGCATGAAGGCGAACAATCTCTCGGATGTAAATCTCAGCCAATCGCTCTAAAGAGAAAGTAGTACAAACTGGAATGAAGTGCACGGACTTGGTCAGCCGATCCACAATCACCCAAATAGCATCGAACTTCCTCGAAGTCCGTGGGAGCCACTATGAAATCCATGGTGATTTGCTCCTACTTCCACTCTGGGATCTCTGGCCTCTAAAGCAAGCCACCCGGTCTCTGGTGCTCATACTTAACCTGCTGACAATTGAGACACCGAGCCACAAACCCAACTATATCCTTCTTCATCTGCCTCCACCAATAGTGTTCTCTCAAATCCTGGCACATCTTCGCGGCACCTGGATGGATGGAATACCGCGAGCTGTGAGCCTCCTCAAGAAACAAGTCCCGTATCCCATCAACATTGGGCACATATATCTGGTCCTACATCCTCAACACGCCATCATCATCAATTGTCACATCTCTAGCATCACCTCGCCAAACCCTGTTCTGAAGGACGAGCAGATGAGGGTCATCATACTGACGCTCCATAATACGATCATAAAGGGAAGACCTAAGGACGTCATAAGCCAATACCCAACTCGGCTCTGAAATATCCAATCTGACAAGCTGGCTAGCTAAGGCCTGAACATCCAATGCTAGAGGTCTCTCCGCTGCTGGAAGATACACTAAACTCCCCAAGCTCTCCGCCCGACGCCCCAAGGCATTGGCCACTACATTGGCCATCCCGGGATGGTACAAAATAGTGATATCATAGTCCTTAAGAAGCTCCAACCATCTCCACTGACACAAATTAAGATCCTTTTGCTTGAACAAATTCTTCTAACTCTGATGATCAACATAGATCTCACAATGAACCCCGTACAAATAGTGCCGCCAAATCTTTAAGGCGTGAACAATAGATGCTAACTCAAGATCGTGGACATGATAGTTCTTTTCATGAGTCTTCAACTAGCGCGAAGCATAAGCAATCACCCTACCCTCCTACATCAGAACACATCCAATACCTATCTGTGAGGCATCACAATACACTGTGTAAGAACCAGAAGCTGATGGTAGAACTAGAACTTGAGCGGTCAAAGCAGTCTTAAGCTTCTGAAAGCTTTCCTCGCACTCATCCAACCACCTGAATGGATCACCCTTTTGGGTCAATTTGGTCAAGGGCGATGCAATCGATGAGAAACCTTCCACAAAACGACGGTAATATCCCGCCAAGGCAAGAAAACTCCTAATCCCATGGTTGAGGATGGTCTAGGCCAACTCTGTACCGCCTCTATCTTCTTCAGATCTACCTAAATACCCTCACTGGACACACGTGTCCCAAGAACGCCACTGAACCGAGCCAAAACTCACACTTGGAGAACTTTGCATAAAGCTTCTCCTCCCTTAATCTCTGTACACAATCCTCAGATGCTGGGTATGCTCCTCCTGGATACAAGAGTATACTAGGATGTAATCAATGAAAAATAGATGCTAACTCAAGATCGTGGACATGATAGTTCTTTTCATGAGTCTTCAACTGGCGCGAAGCATAAGCAATCACCCTACCCTCCTACATTAGAACGCATCCAATACCTATTCGTGAGGCATCACAATACACTGTGTAAGAACCAGAAGCTGATGGTAGAACTAGAACTTGAGCAGTCAAAGCAGTCTTGAGCTTCTGAAAGCTTTCTTCGCACTCATCCAACCACCTGAATGGATCACCCTTTTGGGTCAATTTGGTCAAGGGCGATGCAATCGATGAGAAACCTTCCACAAAACGATGGTAATATCCCGCCAAAGCAAGAAATATCCTAATCTCTATGGTTGAGGATGGTCTGGGCCAACTCTGTACCGCCTCTATCTGCTTCAGATCCACCTGAATACCCTCACTGGACACCACGTGTCCCAAGAACGCCACTGAACCGAGCCAAAACTCACACTTGGAGAACTTTGCATAAACTTCTCCTCCCTTAATCTCTGTACACAATCCTCAGATGCTGGGTATGCTCCTCCTGGCTACAAGAGTATACTAGGATGTCATCAATGAATATAATAATGAACGAGTCCAAATAGGGCTGAAACACACTGTTCATCAAATGCATGAACGATGTTGGGGCATTGGTCAGCCCAAAGGACATCACAAGGAACTGATAATGGCCATATTGGGTCATGAAAGTTGTCTTAAGAATATCCGAATCCCGAATCTCCAGCTGGTGATACCCTGACCTCAAATTAATCTTGGAGAACACCCTCGCTCCCTGAAGCCGGTCAAATAGATCATCAATACGTGGCAAAGGATACTTGTTCTTGACTGTGACCTTGTTCAACTGCCTATAATCAATGCACATCCTCATAGAACCATCTTTCTTCTTCACAAATAGAACTGGTGCACCTCAAGGTGACACACTAGGCCGAATAAAACCCTTATCAAGGAGTTCTTGTAGCTGTTCATTCAACTCCTTCAACTCTGCCAGTTCCATACGATATGGTGGAATAGAAATGGGATGAGTTCCCGACACCAAATCAATACCAAAATAATTATCCCTGTTAGACGGCATGCCCGACATGCATGCAGGAAGCACATCCGGAAAATCATGCACCATCGTAACAGAATCAATGGCAGGAGTCTCTGCACCAACATCTCTCACAAAAGCTAAATATGATAGACATGCCTTCTCAACCATCTGCTGAGCCTTCAAGTATGAAACCGATGTACTGGGTACATAGTCTATAGAACCATTCAACTCAACCCTCGACAACCCCGCCATCGCCAACGTCACGGTCTTAACGTGACAATCTAGAACAGCATGACATGGAGACCATCAATCCATGCCCATATCACATAAAAATCAACCATACTGAGCAGCAAAAGATCCACTCTGGTCTCCAGACACCCAATAGTCACCACATATGACCGATATACAGGGTCCACAATAATAGTATTGCCCACAGAGTAGATACATGAACAGATGAATCTAAAGACTCGCAGGGCATATCTAGAAAATGAGCAAAATACGAGGAAACATATGAATAATTGGAAGCAGGGTCAAATAACACAGAGGCATCTCTTTGGAAAACTGAGACAATACCTGTAATCACAGCATCTGAAGAAATGGAATCTGGTATGGCAGGGAGGGCAAAGAAACGGGCCTGGCTATCCCCTAATCAGCCTCCTCCTCTCGGGTGGCCCCTAGCTGACTGGGCTCCACCCCTAGCTGACTAGGCAGGTGGTGGAGCAGCTGGTGCTGAAGTCGTAGGCTGAACCCTCTGCTGAGATGAACCTCCTGAAAGGTGGGGACAATACCTCTTAATACGACCAAAATCTCCATACTCAAAGTAACCTTGCCCTACAAATGGCGATGGGGACTGAAGGGAACCCCAAACACTAGCATAACTACTAGAAGGTCCTGAGACAGATGAACCTTGACCTTATGGTGCATGGGACGAACTCTGAGCTGGTAGTGCACCAAATGATGTTTAGCCCAACTGATAACCATGTGACCCATGACCGGATGATGCACCATAGTGAACTGGGCGAGTCGTCTGAGAATGTCTAAAAGGATGACCTCTACTGTGCTGAACTGATCCCTAAAAGTAGCTCCACTAAATCTACCCTATACACGAGGCCTCTTGGCCTCCCTCTCAACCCCCTCCTGACTACAAACCATCTAAATGTGACGAGCAATGTCGATAACCTCATCAAAAGTAGCACCAGACACCCTCTCTCTGGTTATAAACAATCGCAACAGAATAATGAGGCCATCTATAAACCTCTTGATCCTCTCCCTGTCTTTGGGAACCAACCAGATAGCATGACAAGCCAACTCCGAAAATAACATCTCATACTGCATCACAGACATATCACCCTGATGAAGCTGCTCAAACTGCCTACGTAGCTCCTCTCTGTGGGACTGAGGCACGAACTTCTCTAGAAAGATAACAGAGAATTGCTACCAGGTAAGGGGTGCTGCGCCGACCGGCCTACGCCTCTCGTAAGCCTCCCACCATCTGAATGCAGCCCCAGAGAACTGAAAAGTGGTGAACGAGACCTCATTGGTCTCCAGAATAACTGATGTACAACGTATCCTATGACACTTGTCCAAGAAGTCCTGTGTCCCCCTGCACCATAGAAAGATGGAGGCTGGAGTCTCCCAAACCTCTCCAACCTACGCTGCTCATCCTCAGGCATAGCAGGAACCACATAGTCCTGTGCGGCTTCAACCGGCTGAGCTGGTGGTGCCTTCAGTGTCTGGAGTCCCTGTACAACCTGCTCAGGTGTGCGGGCGGAGGGAGTCTGAGTTCCTCCCCTGGACTAAGAAGTGGCTGAGGCCGTCGAAACAAAGACCACCTAAGCAAGGTCTGTGCCACGGTCAAAATCTGAGTTAAGGCCTCCTGAAGGCCAAAAATCACGTTGGGCACAGGTAGTGCCTGAGCTGGTTTCGCTGGTACATCCCCAACTGGGATCTGTTCCTGATCTGGGGCAACTGGTGGATTTGCGGGTACTTCCTCGGCTACTCTGCGGGCTTCACCTTTGCCGCTACCGCGGCCTCTACCGCAACCTCGGCCTTTCATGGCCTTGGCTGGTGGTACTGGTGGCTGGCCCTCCTGCCCGGTAGTACGAGTATTCACCATCTGTGAGAGAATGAAACAATATCAGTTTAGTTACCGGAATCAACAGATTAGCACAACAAGAATTCAAGAATGTGAAAAATTTTCTAAAGGTTCTGCAGCCTCTCGAAGATAAGTATAGACATCTTCGTACCAATCCGCAAGACTCTACTAAACCCGCTCATGACTCGTGAGACCTATGTAACCTAGGATCTGATACCAACTTGTTATGACCCAAAACCTAACCTGTCATGACGGCACATATCGTAGAATTAGGCAAGCCTAAATATAAAATTTCCAATATGTAAAACATCTTTTAAAATAATAGCGGAAAGATTTAACATTTAAGTAAGAATCTTTTTAGAAATTTTTTTTTATCCAAGACACGATACAATCATCCCAAAAGTCAGGGCGTCACTGAGTACATGGGCGTCTAATAACCGGAACATAATCCTAAACAATATCTTGTAAAATAAACTCAAATATAGATAAAACTAAGGAAGGGAAACCAAGGTCCGCGAACGCCATGAAGCTACCTCGATAGTCCCAGACTCCAATGCCTAAATCAGTAGCCGCCGCCGTGACCAGAAATGCCTGGATCTGCACACAAGGTGCTGGGAGTAACGTGAGTACACCAACTCAGTAAGTAGCAAGTTTATATTGTCGACTGAAAATAGTGACGAACTCAACCGTTGCAAATAAGATAAAACTAACTGTACAGAAATGTAGACATGCTTTTAAATCAATTAGGCAATTAATAACCAGAAAATAAAGCAGTTACGTACAATGTAATGAATATGACTCTACTTTCACTCCGATGCCAACGCACATACTGTAAATGATGCACTATGCTGTCAGCCTCAATTCTCACACTCTCGATATCTCAACCAATCGACACTGTATATGGCTCGGATAACCCAGGGAAGATCCATCCTGGAATATACATGACGCTGACCATAGGTCACCCAGTACCAAGGAAAAAGGGTCAATCCCGCCCCGTGGGAAAGATCCATCTCTGGGTAATAAGTACTTCGGACAAGGTCCATGTCTAGGGAAGATCCATCCCTCAATAATATCAACCGCGCTCAATGGGGGTGTGTTACAAAGTCCGGAGGGCCCCCCACAGCCCACGCGCTATCATAACATCAATATATCCTCTGTGGCATGCATCCGGATCCTATATTTGTCACTCATAATCGTCTTCTGGCCTCACTTAGTCATCAACCTCTCTAGTCTCACTCATGGGCTCAAAATATCATGAAAACTAGCCCGAAATAGAAAAATGATGATGCAATCGATAGAAAATGAGACTGGTATATGACATAAAATGCATGTACGTGACTGAGTACAAAATATCAGTAAAAATAGTGAAGTGACAGGAAGAAATGACCACTTGGGTCTCCATATTACCGGAAATAAGCCTATATATGATATCTAGCATGATTGACAACTCAACTTCTTTATCACATAGTGAAAACATGATTTTCAACAAGATAGAGTCACTATACGGTGCCATGGATCCAACCAGGTCACAATTCTTACGTTGTACGCCTGCACACCCGTCATTTGGCATGCATGCCACTTCAATACCAACCACATAACAAGCAAATTTTGTGTTTCGAACCCTCAGGACAGAGTTTGAAAGCTTTACTTACGTCAACCCGAGCAAATATCTACTCCGGGATGCCTTTGCCTCTCAAATCAGTCTCCAAATGTCCCGAATCTAGCCACAATTAGTACAACACAATAAATTTAGGCTAAAGGGATCTAATCCACAAAAAAGTACTTAATTAGCAAAAAATCTGAAATTGGCCGGAACACGGGCCCCAGGCCCATGTCTCGAAATCCGAAAAAAAATCACAATACTCGAAAGCTCATCCACTCACGAGTCTAGACATACCAAATTTACCAAAATCCGACCTCAAATGTCCCTCCAAACCCCCAAAGTTCATTCTCCAATCCCCAAGCCCTAAACCCCCAATTTTCATGTCAAAACCTCACTAATTGGGTGTAAAATCAATAGGAAAACACCATTACTAAATATAATTAGGCTCAAGGAAGTTACCTCAGTGATAAACTTAGAATCCCCTTTGAAAATCTCCTCAAAATCCCCAAAGTCCGAGTTCCAAAATGTGAAAATGGAAAAAATCTCCTGAACTCCTCTATTTATACTTTCTGCCCAGGAAAACCGCACCTGCGCACCATGCTCTGCTTCTGCGAGATATCATTTAAAATCTGCCTCCACTCCTGTGATCATCTGACCGCATCTGGGATTGTCGCAGGTGCGGAACCCTCACCGCATCTGCTTTCCAAATGCGCACCTGCGATCCTAAACCCGCTTCAGCGACCACCGCAAGTGCGGGAATTCCATCACATCTGTGTCCTCTGCCCAAGCATTACTTTGCTGCACCTGCAAATCCCTCTTCCAGGTCTCTCACCTGCGGTTCCCCCTCTGCAGGTGCGGTCACACCAATAGCAGCAGCTTCAGCTGCACTTCTCCAACTCCAAAAAATCTGATAACCACCCGAAATCACCCTGAGACCCTCGGAACCTCAACCAAACATACCAAAAGGTTCTATAACCTCATACGAACTTAGTCAAACCTTCAAATCACTCAAAACATCATCGAAACATAAAATTACATCCGGGTTCAAGCCTAAGAACTTCTAAACTTTCGAATTTCGCAAATGACGTCGAAACTTATCAAACCATGTCCGATTGACCTCAAATTTTTCACACACGTCAAAACTAACAACATGAACCTACTCCAACTTACGAAAATCCAATACGTCCCCGATATCAAATTTTCCACTGCCGGCCAAAAATCACCAAAATTTCAACTATTGCCAATTCAAGCCTAATTCTACTACGGACCTCAAAATCATATTCCGAACGCGCTCCTAAGTCCAAAATCACCTAAAGGAGCTAAAAAACCATTTAATTTCAAATCTAAGGTCATTTACGCACAAGTCAACACCCGGTGGACTTTTCCAACTTATGCTTCCAATTAAGAGACTAAGTGTCTCAATTCACTCCGAAAATACTCCGGATCCGAACCAACCAACCCGATAAGATATAATACAACTGTAAAGCACAAAAGAAGCAGAAATTGGAGAAACGGGAATATAACTCTCGAAACGATCGGCCGGGTCGTTACAGAAGTATGACCATCCGGATCACCAACACAAATGAGAATGGACTATTAGAAAAAAATGGTTTTGCAAAAGGTAATGACTTTGATACCAAATAATTTGTCTAACTGTAGTAAAAAGAATTTTTTTTCTTTTTGGGATGAACCTATGCCATGTATATTAAAATAACCAAAACAGATTACAAAGGAGAGGGATTTTAGGCCAAAAAACCCCCCTAAAAACGTGCATAGGTACAAAGCCAACTATAGTAGACTTTACCAGGTACATGATAATAATTGATTTCACATATCTTCTCCCTATGTGACAAAATACAGTTCTGAAACGGTATCGAAATTTTATAATTTTAGTATGGTTGAACTCGTATAGGGATGGGTATTTAGATTTTGTGAAATTTGTCAGGTTCCGAGGTGCAGGCCCGGGGGGTAGACTTTTGAGTTGATTTTTAGTTTATGATAGAGATTGAAGCTTTATTATCCGGAATAGTGTCTTATGAGTTTTATTTATTCTTTGAAGTTATTTTGCTATATTTGAGCTGTCCGGAGGTCATTTCACTTGAGAAGTTCATTTTAGAGTGTCGGTCTATCTTCTTTTAGGTAAGTATCTTGCCTAACATCGTGTGGGGGAACTACCCCTTAGGATTTGAGTATTTTATGCTAATTGTATCATGTAAAGTCTGTGTACGTAAGGTGACGAGTACGTTCCGGGGCATATTTTTTGAAAGTTGACCTTTTAGGGCTCTTAGGTCCTTATGTTCGCTAGATATGAAGTTGTTTTGCTATGATTGAGTTCCCTATTACTAGTTTCACCTCTATGTGTTTAAATTGGAATTAGTTTCTTCATGATCCACCCTTATTGCCTATTTGACTCTTAGGTGCCTTAAATGAAGTTATTACCTCTTCGATTGCCATGTTATCCCTCCCTAATCATTTTCCTTAATTGAAATTATAATTATCTCTTCTGTAATTGTTCATTCTTAATCGAGGTTACGATTATATTTTCGTTGCGTACCCTTAATTGAATTTTTCGTATATCTTTCATAATTGCTCAATCTTAAAAGAAGTTTAGCTATCCTATATCTTAGTTAACTTATCCTTATTCGGAATTATTGACCCGTGTTATCTCCCTTGTTGTTGATTGTAGTTTGTGGGATCATTGTTACATATCATTTCTCCCTCGTTGAGATATTCATATTGTGACTAGTATTCCTTATTGTGTTTATTCTTTGTGAACTCGTTCTACCATTTCTTTGTGATCGAAAGCTCTTGAGTTGAGTTACTTGTCGTACTTTTGTGTTATTTTCATTATTGTTGTTGTACTCAGTATTTTGTAGCAAGAAATTTCTGCCTTGCGGTTGTTATTGTGATGCACAAGGTCTCTGTCGTGCAAGTGTTATTGTGTTGCACGAGGTTTCTGTCGTGCTATTGTTACTATTAATATGTGCACATGCAGCGTGCCAAGGCGGGCTATATATGTGGGTTGCGCATGTGGTGGGACAAGGTTGGAATATTATACGTACGTGTGGCGAGACAATGCGGGCATTTACTTTATTATTGCGCACGTGGTGAGACAGTGTGGACTATGCCAAGGATTGATCTGTGATGACTTCTGATGAACTGGGGGCATTCTTGTTGTTGATATTTGTGTAGCGGCATACCTACTTGTGTGAGTTTTTATCTTGTTAAAATTTGTGTGGAACATTCTTATGTGCTGTTTATTTTCTCTATACTTTCTAGTTGGCCTGGACTGTGTCAGAACACTTGCACAAGCATACATATAGTTAATCACTCCTATCGGTTGAAGAAGATGGTTCCTGAGATTATTGAGTATTTATATACACCCTCGTCTACTTGCCTTCTATGTGAGAATAGTTCTATTGGCACATGATTCGTTCCTACAGTTACCGGTTGAAATAAGGGCACAAGATGCCAAGTGTTTAAGGTTCACAAAGTGGGACCCGTGACTTGTGAATATTTTGAGGTATGGTACCTCGTGAGATTATTGGATAAAACCTAATGTGGAAGTGGTTATTCTCATCTAGTTGCTACCTTCCCTTCTTTTAAATGTGTTCACCAAATTTACACAGTGTTCAACTTACTCTACAATGTTATTACTTATTGTGTTCTGCTACTAATTGTTATTTCTATTTCTTATTGCAAGTACTATATTATCGTTGCAATTATGCGTAGTTTTATAGAGATATCATATTCTATTAGTTCTACACTTATACTCCCTCAGGTTATTTAGTCCAGTAGGTGTCATGATTGTTCCTCGTCAGTACTCCACGGCGGTTAGTCTTGATACTTGTTGGGTACCACTTTGGTGTACTCGTACTACACTTCTTCACATTTTGGTGCAGATCTAGGATATCTGAGTCAGTCGATCACTTGTTAACTGTACGAATCTTGCTGGGGAGACTCAAGGTAAACCTGTTGCTGCATTCGCAGGCTTCGGAGTCACCTTCTGATCTGGTATTCACACTGTTTTCCTTATTTTGAATCAGTTGTATTTAGAAGTTTATCTAGAAAACTCAGTAGAGTTTATGACTTATACTACCGATTTTGTGATTTGTAAATTTGTAAAGAGTTTTCTATTTTGAAATTGTCATATGTTGGTTAAATATTGTTGCTATATTAGTTAATGTTACGCTGACCTGGTCCCTAAGACTAGTTGCCATCACTACACCCAATAGACGAAAATTGGGCCGTGAAAAGTTAATATCAGAGCTCTAGGTTCATAGGTGTTACGAGTCATAAGTGAGTTTAGTAGAGTCTTGTGGATTGGTACGGAGATGTATGCACTTATTTTTGAGAGGCTACAGAACTATTAGAACAGTTTCCCATCTTTCATTCCTATCGTGCGAGTTTATTGATCTCGGAGTGTGAGATTTTGTCATTCTATTCTCTCACAGATGGTGAGGACACGAGCTGCAGTTACTAATGACGCTGCTCCCAGAGCAGGTGTCGCTAGAGGCAGAGGTAGAGGCCGACGAGGAGCATGTGTCGTAGGTAGCGCACCTACCAGAGCAGTAGTTGAGGAGCCGCCAGTAGCTCTGGTTGGGGTACAAGTACCGGAGGCTCCTACTGTTACCCCCGGACTTCAGGAGACGTTTGCACAGTTCTTGAGCATGTTCGGTACAATGGCTCATGTGGGGTTGATTCCGGTTGCATGAGCTACTTCACAGACTGGGGGAGGAACTCAGACTCCCGCCGCCCACACTCCAGAGCAGCGAGTTCACGTTGGTCAGGTTCCAGGTGTCATGGCGGCACAACCTGTGGTTCTAGTTCATCCCGTGTTTAGGACATCAGCATTTGAGGAAGAATAACTTAGACTTGCAAGGTTCAAGAAGTATGACCCTCCTACTTTTGGTGGTATGTCTTTAGAGGGTGCTCAGGGCTTTCTAGAGGAGTGCCACCACATTTTCCACATTATGGGTATTGTGGAGTCGAGTGGGGTTGCTTTTACTACGTTCCAGCTTAGGGGAACGACTTATCAGTAGTGGTGGGCGTATGAGTTAGGTAGCCCGACGGAGGTAGCTTTAGTTACATGGGCTCAGTTTTCAGAGATGTTCCTGAGAGAGTTTGTACCTCAGTCCCTTCGGGATGCATGGGGCGCGAAATTTGAGCAGCTGCGGCGGGGCACTATGTCAGTGTCAGAGTATGCCATTAGATTCAGTGATTTGGCTAGACATGCACCTGCTTTGGTCGCTACAGTTAGAGAGTGAGTCTGTAGGTTCATTGAGGGGCTCAGACATGATATTCGGTTCAGCATGGCTCAGGAGTTAGGAGACTATATATAACTATCGATTATGTATTATTTCGTGTATATTTACGCGCAGAACTTTAGAGGTGACGATTATTGATTGTTTTTGGTTTTTTTTTAATCGAGGGTATGTAAATATTAACTTATATGACTACTTATGTATTGGGTGTATGTGAATATGTGAAAACAAACATGTACTGCTACTACTTATGTGTTGCTTTGTGTATGTTTTATGTGCAATACTTTAGAAGAGTTTATTATTTAGTTAAAAGACAACACATGATCAATTATTTGTTCAAAGAGATGGTTATCTATTGGACAAAAAATTTAGCTTTTAAAACTTCTTTTTATTTAGAATATAAATGGAATTCTAACACTAATCAGGTCTCCTGCGTATTGCTGAAGTTACAAACTCATATCAACTCCACATAAATAAGAGAACTTTGACCTTTCTCTTAGGTCTTACCACTATATAACGGCTACGATTTTTTTGTTTTCTTTTTTAACTTTAAGTTTTTTATTTGGACTTATATTGTTTGTGTAAAAGTTCATGAAGTTATTGTGGCGTTAGGGTGTCTTGGTTCTTCGCTTAAATTCCTCAATAGCAATAGCTGATGACACTTGGAAGATATTGAGTTGATCAAATTATTTATAGAAAAGAATCTTGTACTTATACATGTAAATAATAAGATATAATATTGCCAATATCAGTAACTATTTGTATTTTTATACTCCATCAATTTATGTGAACCTATTTTCTTTTTGGTCCGTGCCAAAAAAATGACTTCTTTCCTTATTTGGAAATAATTTACCTTTATGCAATAATTTATAGACACACAAAATATACGTGCCCCATTTTGCACCACAAGTTCAAAAGTCTTCTCTCTTTTCTTAAACTCCGTGCCCAGTCAAATATGTTCACATAAATTGAAACAAAGACTAAACTATTCTTTTACTATGATACACAAGGAGAAATAATCAACGTGAAAAATAAAAAAGTTTGTGTTATCGACAATTGTTGGCGGACTTTTTTAGAAAAAGGGCGAATTTATTAAAGAATAAAAAGCAATAAATTCTATTACTACAGATTACGATCATATGTGAATTAGTAAGTATAATAGTATGTAAGATAAAACTTTTCCAAACTCTTTCCTTTTCATATATCAAACCCTAGTCGAATGAGCATCGACGGGATTGGCATAGTCTTTTTTTACCTTTTTCCTAAAAGAAGTATGATTGATTTTTAAAGCATGCTATTAATGTGATGTCCGTTCGTTTTAAATTCAACTATTATGTTCCTAATATAATTGATTTTCAACATTTAAAAGATTGGTGTAGTTTATCTGTATACAGTAGAAATCGGGGCTACCCGCTTTTACTATTTGGTCGAAATAGGAATGTCACGTCGAAGATCTAGGACGTCGAGTCCGAAATCAAAGTCTCTTTGCAGATCGAGGTCGACATCAATCGAGGCCAGAAAGAGACAGACTCCGAGTAACATCGGATACGAGATATCCACGATTGGTCGAGGATCGTGGCGTAAATCTCGGAATGGATCAATCTATGGCGGTTAATCAACTGTTAATATGATTTCTACTATTATTAGAAGTGTACCTTAATTAGGACTCCTCTATTATATAAAGAGGAATTCCATTCATTTGTAATCATCATAATTCACCGAAAAAGATATATACACTCGTTACTTTCTTGCTATCTATTTTCGTTCACTGTTCATCAAAGTTGTTTCATTTGTTTATTGTTCTTATTATATAGCCTTGAGACTATCTCAAATCAAGGTCGAGGTCGAGGCCTTGCTTACACACTGGTTTGATTTATTTTATTGTTTAGTTCATCTAATTATTTTCCCGATTATCAATTGGTATTAGATGAAATCACATATCCTTAAAACCACAATATAAGTTTAATTGTTATCCGAATTTCAGGGTAAATAGTTTGGCGCCCACCATAGGGCTAAGGATAATAATGATTATTCAATACTGATTCTGATAACACACTCTATTTCACACTTGTTTCTTGTCAAGTATCTTTACTTTCAAGTTAAAACATGTAAAACTCACAAAGCACACCCACACATGGTGACAATGGCCTCGGATTTCACGAGAAAAATGACAAGTTCGCACATTGATTTGAATGTGAATCTAGGCGCAGACCCCGAAGGGAGTGTACGCAGAGAATGTCGGTCTGGTGGCCATGGCACACAGTGCGGAGGAGACGGAGGAGTCAGCCTTCAGGTAATATTTGAAATGTTGCAGGCTCAGCAAGTCGCTATTGCGCAGCTGCAAAATCAACATAAAGCCTTCAGTGGGGTTGAACCAGAGGCCACCCGGCGTACCAAACCTATACCAGACAGGTCGAATAATAACAAGTCGGGAACCGATCCTGCAGTAATGAAAATGTTGAGGAACTCACCAAAAGAATTGAGTTAGGAGAGAAGAAAATTGAAGCTAATGATAAGAAAGTGGAAACATACAACTCTCGAGTTGATAAGATACCGGGAGAACCACCGATCTTAAAAGGAATGGACTCGAAGAAATTTGTACAAAAGCTTTTTCCTCGAAGTGCGGCTCCGAAACCCATTCCAAAGAAGTTTCATATGCCGGATATAACTAAGTACAATGGGACCATCGATCCCAACGAGCATGCCACCTCATACACATGCGCCATCAAGGGTAACGACTTGGAAGATGATGAGACCGAGTCTGTTTTATTGAAGAGGTTCGGAGATACTCTATCAAAGAGGGCCATGATTTGGTACCACAATCTGTCGCAAAATTCCATTGACTCATTTGCCATGTTAGCAGACTCTTTCCTAAAGGCACATTCCGGGGCCATAAAGGTTGCGACAAGGAAATCAGACCTATTCAAAGTAAAAGAGAAGGATAATGAAATGTTAAGGGAGTTCGTTTCCCGATTTCAAATGGAACACATGGAGTTGCCATTAGTCACAGATGATTGGGTCGTTCAAGCTTTCACTCAGGGGTTGAATGAACGAAGTTCGGTAGCATCACATCAGCTGAAGAAAAATTTGATCAAATATCTAGCAGTGACTTGGGCTGATGTACACAATTGTTACCAATAGAAGATCAGGGTCGAGGATAACCAATTAGGAACTCCTTCCAGTTCGGTGTATCCAAACACGTCCGCAGTTAAAAACCAAAGGGACGTCGACAGGGAGCCTCAGTCGAACAAGGATCGATATCAGCCATACATCGCAGATCGTAGTAACAACGACCCAGGACGCAATTTCGCCCGGAATGATCGAGGAAGTGATCGAGGAAATAATTATCGGGGACTTATGAGCAAACGTGGGTTGATAAGTACGCTGATCCTACAGAGGCACCTCGGTTGTAAGAATACAAATTTAGTATCGATGGATCGGGCATTGTATCGACAATTGGAAGAATCAAGGATACTAGATTACCTAGACCCATAGAGACTGATCCTTCCCAAAGAAACCCCAACTTGATGTGTAAATATCATTGCACGCATGGTCACGGGACCGAAGATTGCAGGCAATTATGGGAAGAGGTAGCCCGTCTATTCAACGAAGGCCACCTTCGAGAGTTCCTAAGTGATCGAGCCAAGAATCATTTCAGAGAAAGGGATGCTAACAGGAAAAATGAACATGAGGAGCCACATCATGTAATCCATATGATCGTCGGCGGGGTCGATATTCCCCAAGGACCTGTATTCAAACACACTAAGGTATCAATTACTAGGGAAAAACGGACCCAAGATTATGTACCAGAGGGCACTGTAGCATTCAACGACGAGGAAGCACAAGAAATTTCTCAACCTCACAATGACGCTCTGGTAATTTCTATCTTATTAAATAAAATTCAAGTTAAGCATGTTTTAGGGGATCCAGGTAGCTCGACAAATATCATCCGATCAAAGGTCGTGGTGTAGCTCGGCCTACAAAATCAAGTGCTCGCAGCTAGGGTCTTGAATGATATCAATATAGCCAGTGAAACAACTAAAAGAGATATCATCCTACCGGTGAACGTGGCTGGAACTATCCAAGATACCAAGTTCCACATAATCGAGGGCGAAATAAGGTAAAACTCCCTACTCGGGAGGCCTTGAATTCATAACATGAGGGCAGTCCCTTCGACTCCACCAAATGATGAAATTCCAGATGTCGGACGGGGTAAAAACAGTGTACGGGGAGTACCACGCTTCAAAGGAAATGTTCGCAGTCGATGAGGTAATATTGATATCAGCGCTACCAACATCGAAGGTATCGAACATCAAAGGGAAACATGAAGCCAAATAGCAGTCACACCCACCAGCCTCGATTGAATCGGGAAATCAGGAAAAAGAGGGAGAAGAAGATGAAGATTTTTTGACCCCTTGAACCTTCATTTTTCCTGAATTATTCGACGCCACCAAATCAACGGTCGAAGAGCTGGAACATGTTATATTGATTGAGTACCTGCCCGAGAGAAAGGTATACCTGGGGACGGGGTTGACCCCCAAACTTAGGAAAATGCTTATTTAATTCCTTATCGATAACATAGATTATTTTTCTTAGTCCCACTTATTAGACATGACAGGGATCCTACTAGAGATAACAACACATCGGTTGAGCCTGGACCCAAAGTTCAGACCGGTGAAGCAAAATAGAAGGCCCCAGTCCGAGGTAAAGGACGCATTCATCAAGGAAGAGGTAATTAAACTTCTTAGAATAGGGTCCATTCGAGAGGTAAAATATCCCGAATGGTTATCCAATGTAGTCGTAGTCCCAAAAAAAGGGAACAAACTTAGGATGTATGAAGATTATAAGGATTTGAACAAGGCATGTCCCAAAGATTCTTTTACATTTCCTAACATCGATCGCATGATCGACGCCACGGCCGGCCACGAGATCCCTAGTTTTCTCGACGCCTATTCCGGGTGCAATAAAATTTAAATGAACCCGGAAGATCAGGAAATGACTTCATTTATCACCAAATATGGAACATATTGTTATAACATAATGCCCTTCGGAATAAAACCGCAGGAATTACTTACCAATTCCTAGTAAATAAAATGTTCGAAGAACAAATAGATAAGTCAATGGAAGTATATATTGATGACATGCTAGTTAAGTCTCCGCGCACAGAGGACCATTTGACACATTTGCAGGAAACATTCAAGATACTGAGAAAATACAACATAAAGCTCAACCCCGAGAAATGTGATTTCGGGGTCGGTTCGAGCAAGTTCCTAGGCTTCATGGTATCTAATCAGGGGATCGAGATCAACCCCGATAAAATCAAGTCTATAAAAGACATCACCGTCATGGAGAGCGTTAAATCCGTACAAAGGCTGACCGGGCAGATAACTTCCTTAGGCCGATTCATCTCTAGGTCTTCAGATCAGAGCCATAGATTCTTCTCACTACTCAAAAAGAAGAATGACTTTACTTGGACCTCGGAATGGCAACAGGCATTGGAAAAATTTAAATGGTACCTAGACCCCGCCATTGCTTCATACTCCAAAGGAAGATGAGAAGCTCTACTTATACTTGGCAATCTTAGCAATCGCGGTGAGTGGCGTCTTAGTTCGAGAAGAGCTAGGTACATAATTTCCTATTTTCTACGTAAGTCAAACTCTAGGAGAAGCAGAAACTAGATACCCACACTTAAAAAAATTGGCACTTGCTCTAAAAAGCGCCTCTAGGAAGCTAAAACCATACTTTCAATGGCACCCCATATGTGTATTAACTACTTACCCACTTTGTAATGTTTTAAATAAGCCCGAAATATCAGGCCGATTGGCCAAACGGGTCGTCGAACTCAGTGGGTACGATATCGAATATCAACCCCGAACAGTCATCAAGTCTCAAATTTTGGCAGACTTCATGGACGACTTCACGCCAACCCTCGTACCCAAAGTTGACAAGGAACTTATTTTGAAATCAGGTATATCATCTGGGGTGTGGGACCTTTTTGCAGACGGCGCTTCGAATGTGAAGGGTCCGGGTTAGGCATCATTTTGAAGCCACCCACTGGCAATACTATTAGACAATCCATCAGAACTTCTATATTGACTAACAATGAGTCCGAGTACGAGGCCATGATTTAGGTCTCCATCTTGCTAGAATCTTGGGAGAGGAAGTCATCGAAGCCAAGTGCGACTCCCTGCTGGTAGTAAACAAGACCTTCAAGGTTTAAGAGGATGAAATGCAAAGATATTTGGAGAAGATGCAGGTGGCTTTACATCGTTTTAAAGAATGGACTTTGCAGCATATACCTCGAGAGCAGAATAGTGAAGCCGATGCCCTTGAAAATTTAGGATCATCGATCGAGGACGATGAATCAGCTCGGGGGCTGTTGTTCAACTCTCAAGATCTTTAATCGAAGAAGGTCACACAGAGATAATTCCACGAGCCGAACTTGGGATTGGAGGAATAAATATGTCGAGTATTTGAAAAACAAAAATCCCCAATCGGACCCTAAAGAATCGAGGGCTCTACGAACAAAAGTTGCTTAGTTCATATTAGCTGAGGATGGAACATTGTACATGAGGTCATTCGACGGACCATTAGCAGTATAATTGGGACCAAGGGACACCGATTATGTCCTTCAAGAAGTTTATGAAGGTACTTGTGGGAAGCACTCTGGTGACGAATCACTAGTTCGTAGAATCATCAGAGCAGGATACTATTGGGATAGTATGGAAAAGGACACTAAGGAGTTTGTTCAAAAATGTGATAAGTGTCAATGGTATGCACCAATGATCCACCAGCCCGGAGAACAACTTCGTTCGATCATATCCCCATAGCCATTTATGAAATGGGGGATTGATATCATCGGCCATTTTCCATCGGCCCCAGGTAAAGTAATTTCATTTTGTTTATGACTGACTATGTTTCTAAATGGGTTGAAGCACAGGCCTTCGAGAAATCTAGAGAAAAGAAGTTATAGACTTCATCTGGGATCACATCATATGCTAATTTGGAATACCTTCAGCAATTGTATGCGACAATGGAAAACAATTGATCGGCAGCAAGGTAACAAAGTTTGTCGAAGATCATAAAATAAAAAGGATCTTATCGACACCATAGCATCCAAGCGAAAACGGATAGGCTGAGTCAACAAAAAAAAATCATTCAGAATCTGAAGAAAAGGTTGAATGACGCTAAGAGAAAATGGAGAAAAATCCTACCCGAAGTCCTTTGGGAATACCGAACGACATCAAAGTCCAGTACGGGGCAAACCCCGTTCTCCTTAGTATATGGCTCTAAATCCTTTATTCCAGTAGAAGTCGGGGAACCCAATGCCAGATTTTGACACACAGCAGAAGAATCAAATCACGAGGCTATGAATACTAGCCTCGAACAATTGGATGAAAAGCGAGAAGTTGCCCTCGTCCAAATGGCCGCACAAAAACAAAGCGTCGAAAGGTATTATAATCCAAGGACCAACCTTCGCCACTTCAGAATCGGGGACTTGGCCGTGAGGAAAGTCACCAAAAACACTCGAGACCCTAATAAAGGAAAACTTGGCCTAAATTGGGAAGGACCCTATCAAGTCCTCGATATCGTCGGAAAGGGATCTTACAAGCTAGGCACGATAAACGTCGAGCAGATACCAAATAATTGGAACATTTCAATCCTTAAGAGATATTATTGCTAAGGTATGACTTTCTCCTTTTTCGTTTATATTTTACACTAACCTATTTTCAGGTGATCGAGCAAAGGTATCTAAGTCATCAAGCGGAAACATATTAGGACCCAAAGGCACGTGTTGCACTCTTTTTCCCTTCAACCGGTTTTTAAACCAAATGGGTTTTTTCGGAAAGGTTTTTAACGAGGCAACCATTGTTCGTGCTGAATCAGAGTATCCGAGGTCTCCTTACATTAAACCTCGAATATTGGGGGGTATCACCCTCGGATGATTTATTTTCAAGGAAAAATACTTCATGTCAAAAGGGCCTCGATAGGAAAACTTTGTAATAGGCCAAACAGTAGAATGAACCATGTCCATATAGATTAATCGAGCCCCAATGCATAAACATGTATGCATATATGAAATATTCAAAGAAGTACTTTTCTTTATCAAATATCTGGTGCTTCAACAAAAATTTTCTACTTTACAAGTTCTATACTTATGATTTTCTATGAAAAATGGCTCAAGGGCTGAAGTATAATTACACCTCGAACGATCGACCCCCTGCTCGGGGACTTTCGTTGAACATTAACATGTTCGAATTCTCTAAACTTGAAACCATAAGACCTCAAAGAGGCATCCCTCGATTTATAGGCCAAGGCCATCATTCTCGTGAACTAACACTTTGAACAAGTTCGAAGTGTTATCAGTAAATAAGCCCAAGAGGCATACCCAAAGGCTATGACCAAATTAACGCGGCTCGGAGACGTCCAAATCCTGCAATAAAAATAAGACTTCGAATTCTTTGAAAATCGGTTTAAAAATTCTACCCTCGACAAAATAACAAAAGGGTTTCGGTAATATCAGCCCTCGAAAAACCTTAAGATGTATCAAATTGTTCAAATACAATTTTGTGCTAAGGCACAGAAGGTAAAGGGGTTTCGATCATTATCAAACCCTCGAAAACCCAATGGATAAAAAATACATGCTAAGGCATAACGAAATTTTACGAAGTTTTTAAGCCAAAGGAGGGAAGAAAGCCATCCTTTTACGGCCGTATTGGCCAGATTCAAAGAGCCTAAGGGCCAAAACACTTTGAGTTCGAGAATATGTTCTCACTCGAATCGTTCCTAAGGGTTCCACTATCTCGAGTTTGAATAAAAACCTACTCGACTGCAGATCGAGAACCCATTATTATTCAGCACAAACCTAAGGCTTTATTGCTTCGGGTTCAAGTTTGACTCGAACTCGACTATAAAAGAAATATTATTATTATGACTTTGAGTCACCTAAAACCAAAGTCTCAAACATATTGTTCAAGGCATAAAAATATGCTAATATTTTACAAGGCACGAAGCAAGTCTGAAGACAAAATTTGAAGAAGGAATTCAAAAGAAAAATGTCTTTATATATACATTTGAACAAAAATATGTACAAAAGACCGACAAAGGTATTACAAAAAAATAAGGGAAAATTAAGATCCTAAATATGCACGGGGTTGACTTCTTCCTCAGGGGAAGCTTCCTATTCGGGCCCCTCTCCATTATCTGATCGCCTTTGCTGACTTCATCGTCGTCATCGTCATCGTCATCATCGGAGGAGGCAAGCAACCTGGCATCGGCTTCAAGCACCTTATCTTGAGCTATCTCCTCGGAGAGGTCAAAACCTCGAGCGTGAATTTCCTCGAGGGTCTCCCTCCAAGATTGGCACTTAGCCATATCACTACTCCATCGCACTCGATCGGTGGCCTCCCTCAGCTGAGTTTCGGCAGCCTCGACATCAGCCAAGTATATGGATATGGACTTGTCAGCCAAGACCTTCACCTTTTCGACCTCCGCCTTGGCCTCAGCAAATTCGGCCTCGAGCTCTTCGATCTTTTTGGCCTGAGCCAAGCTCTTCTCCTTGGTACTCCGAAGTTGAACTTTGGCCGATGATAGTTGGACCGAGGCGTCCTCTTTTTTCGCAGCAAGGTGGTACATGCCTGCTTTCCACTGATGGCAGCCATCTTTAACTTGATCGACTTCCCCCTGGAACAACTCGATGCTTTCAATCTTCTGCTGCAACCGAGACATCAAAATGTTAGCCTCCACCCTCGGGTCAAGCCCATATGTTTTCAAAAGGGAAGTTACCTGCTCGTTCAGCTCGGTCTCCTCCCGACGAGCCTTGGCCAATTCTGCTCGAAGGTCATTGAGCTCTTCATCCTTTTGCCCCCAAAGGAGATTGAGGGCATTTCTCTCCTTCAAAGCCTTCTAGAGCTCGGCTCGAGACTTGGAAAAGGCCTATATGAGAAGAAAACAAGTCAGACAGAAGAAAGAAAAAGAAAAAGAGAATTGCAACTAATAATACTTACTCGAGATAGAAGATGATTGGCCTCTTCAAAGAGGGTGGACGCATCGTTAAGGTCAGAGGCATCATCGGCCTTAGTAAGGAAATCCCGAAAGGGATCCTTTTGACTAGTGACGCCATCTATGTCGGGGGTCCTCAGGGCCCGAGCCTCTCTTATCGCCTCCTCGGAGTAAGTTAGTAGAGAAGGCGAATGACCTGTTGTCACTGCCCCAAGAAAGTCACTCGGGGCTCTCTGATCGGTTCTCGCGGTCTCAGAACCGGCCCCTCTGGTATATTTGTTGATGGTCGAGGGAAAACCTCGACCTCAGGCGATTCGGGGCCTTCACACTAATTTTTCTTCAAAGCCTCCTCAACATGAGGGTGGATCTTGACAACCGCCTATAGTTTTGAAGGCTTAGCAGCCTCGGCAGTCTTCATTGGCCGAAACACCAACGCCGAGTCATCATCCTCTTCTTACTCCTCTTCTTCTTCTCTCAGCCTTTTGACCGAGTCTATAATGAGATGAATGATTTTTCTCCTGGTCCTTCGAGCTGGGGCCTGTTTGGGTTTGGGGTCCTCAGACGACAAGATCCCCTTCCTCTTATTATCTTTCCCCGGTTTCGGAACCGGGGACTTGGTCTCTTCCTCGCTGCTCGGAGGCCTCAAAACCATGTCCTTGTTTAGGCCTGCACAAAAAGAAATTTAGTGGGAAAAAGAAGTATAAGTAGTACCTCAGAAACAAGAGAGAAGCAGTCACCGTGATTCTTTGCCTCCCATTTTCCCTTTGCCAAGTCACGCCAGCAACACTCGGCATAGGAGGAAGTCGAGGCCAACTTTCGTACCCAGTCCTCAAGGTCAGGAACTGCTCGAGGTATCCAGGCAATCGTTGCATGACAAAGAAAGGTATTATATAAAGCAAACAACGGGAATATGAAGACTAATGGGTAAGATGTTACTTACGCTCGGGGTTCCACTTCTCGGGGAACGACAGTTTTTCATTTGGGATGAGGTCGCAGGTCCTCACCCATACAAACCGGCTCATGCAACCCCGGTCCTTGTCCTCATCAATGCTCGAGAAAAAAATCCTTGGTCGCTCGAAGCTGGAGCTTGATCAAACTTCGAAAGAGCCAGGGTTGACAGCCCCCCGACCTTGCTGGAAAAGAATCGGAGCATAATCATGATACACGAGAAGGAGGGGTGAATTTGGCTGAGGGTGACCTGGTACCTCTTGCAGAAGTCTATGATCACTGGGTCGAGAGGACCGAGCATGAAGGGGTTAAGTGTAGACACTTAGAAGCCCCTACACATGGGTGGTAATACTCTCTTCAGAAGTAGGGATATGTACCATGACCTTTGCCCCCCAGTTACAATCCCTCTTCACATCCTCGAGATATCTCGTTGTTATCGAGCAGATATATCTCGACACGTGCTCGCATCTACCAGGGATCGATGAAGGGTTCTCGACTTTCGGAAAAAGATGGATTATTTTGTGAAAGAATTTTTGGTCCTATAAAAAACATAATTTCTGCTACTTAGACTTATTAATTAAGTTATAAGATTTTGTATAGAATACCAAAACAAAAATGATTCCATTTCTACCATTATTATGGTAATACATATTCCAACCTGCTTGAATACCAGAAAAATAAATGGATTGAAGTTTGATTTTAAGACACATGGGCCGGGAACATACTCATGAGGGAGCGGTTCCACCGTTGTTTTGTCATCGGCCGGTCGGGAAGAAGAGGAGGAAGCTTTCTCCTTTGTGGAACGGTTTTTGATGTTTTCGCTATTGATTCAGATAGAAGAAAGCGAAGAGAGTTGAAGTTTGGTGGTTTAAAACTAACAAGGTTGGCTCAAAAAGAGACGAAAGGGAAGATATGGAGATAGTTTAAAGACTTAGAGAAATTGGTGAATATTAAAGTAAAAGTTTGATTCAACAAAAAAGTTCAAATTTATAGAGCTACGGCGACAGTTCGATGGTGCTAGTGGCCGACCGTCCACTGATAAACATTAATAATTTGGGAAACTGAACCGATGGAATGTTTCGGTCACCTCCTTCGCTTACGTCATGGAGATGGCATTACTGTTTATCGAGGTCATGAGAAAATAGAGTCTCAAGTCATTTCTTATCATTTTATTCTAATAAACGAGGGAACTATTTGTATACGGTAGAAACAGGGGCTACCCAATTTCACTATTTGGTCGAAATAGGAATGTCACGTCAAAGAGCAAGGACGTCGAGTCCGAAATCGAAGCCTCTTTATAGACCGAGGTCGACATCAATCGAGGCCAGAGAGAGACAGACTCCAAGTAACATTGGCATAGCTTTATAACGGAAAGGGCGAGATATCCGCGATTGGTCGAGGATCGTGGCATAAATCTCGAAACGGATCAATCTATGGCGGTTAATCATCTGTTAATATGATTTTCTACTATAATTAGAAGTGTACCTTAATTAGGACTTGTTTATTATATAAAGAGGAACTCCATTCATTTGTAATAATCATAATTCACTGAGAAAGATATATACACTCGTTACTTTCTGGCTATCTATTTTCATTCACTGTTCATCAGAGTTGTTTCATTTGTTTATTGTTCTTACTATACCACCTCGAGACTATCTCAAATCGAGGTCGAGGCCTTGCTTACACACTGGTTTGATTTATTTTTATCGTTTAGTTCATCGAATTATTTTTTCGATTATCAATTGGTATTGGATGAAATCACATATTCTTAAAGCCACAATATAAGTTTAATTGTTATCCGAATTTCAGGGTAAACATTTACCAAGACAATTGCTTTTTAATAATTTTTCCTTGTTGTATTTAATTTTAAATAAATTTAACTCCTTCTTCTATCATATGTAACTAAACTTTTTAATTTTTGTCTTTCATATGAAAATATTGACTGAAGATTTACGTGCAAGACTAGTTATTATAAAAATATGAATATAATGTTGATAGACAAAATAGCCTTTTATTAATTAGATATCTTTGTGACATTATGTCACAAAAACGTAAAAGTACTTTATAATTAGTTGCAGAGTCCAAATTAAAATTTCTTGTAGCGATAACCAGATCAATAAATATCGGAATTCTTTTTTCTTTTCTTTTTTTTCATTCAAGTTCTAATCAATGAGATAGGATTCGTCTCATTGTTCCTTATTTTGGTTTAGGAAGTACTTGTGCTGTGGAATCATCTTAGATTTAACCTTTATATTGAGCTTATGATATGTTTATATGACTCATTCTTTCTTAATTTCAATCTAACTCCTTAAATTTTAATTTTTTGTTAGAGCTTGCTGGATTTTGTTGTATTCAGACTCCTTGGGATAATATTTTGCCAATAGAAGCTCTCTATTGTAGTATTAAGATGTCATTTGCGTGTGCTTCTAATTCTAATTATGCGCGAAGTCATCATTGTTAAATTTCTCTTTTTCCTTGTAGTTTAATTTTGTGGGAGTTCTTGTGCATGCTCTTTAAGGAAGCAGCAATGTTTTGTGTAAAATCAGTTCAACATGCAGTTTGCGCTCTATTCTTTTGTTCTGTTCTTTTCTACCTTCGGTGTTGAGTTAAACTGCTTTACAGTCATCCTAATCTTTTCTTTTCTTGTTATTAAAAAAATCAAAGACTTTAAAAATATTAAAATGAGCAATTAAATGGGTAGCTCACCATTGGCTTGTTTAGTGATATTGTTGGGCGTCATCACGGCCTATAGTAAAAATTGGGTCGTAACACCACAGGTTTAAAAACAAAAAAATAAAAAATAAGAATTAGATAATTATCAGTTGTTGCACCCTCGGAAGTTGGTGTTATTAGCAACAACCAACTTGAAAAATTGCTTGACAAAAGAGGGTTTGGAAGTGGTTTCGTGGGTATATCAGCCACTTAATCAGTTAAAGGTGGCGAAATTCAATATTCTTCATCTAAACTTGTCCATGAACAACGTAAACATCAACGGCTGTATACTTCATCTTACACTATAGAAAATCGGATTTTTGTTTGGGTCAAATACTACCCTGCGAATTACCCAAAATCAAATATAGGCCGGGATGGCGCCCAACTTCGCCGTTAGGTAAGCCAATATTTAATTATTCATTTTATAATTTTTAAAATCATGAATTTTACTTAAATAGAAAGGTCAGTGCATTAAAATAAATCGTAGATACGTACAGTTTCGTTAAAATAATAAGTGAAAGTGTATCAATGTAAAACAATCCATAAAATTTTCTAAAAACACCCCCAAAATCCGGTGTTACAAGTGCATGAGCATCTACTAGAAGGTACAATAACAATACAACATCTGTTTGGAATACAACTTAGACCTGAAGAATGTAAATAATTCTGATAGAGACTCTGTATGCTGCAGATCGTAACATGGGATGCAACTCATCATAAAGTCCCCGTAATACCCATGTTTTTGCGCCCAAAAGACCACCAAGAATATATATACTTGCACATTAAGTGTAGAAGAGTAGCATGAGTACATAAATCAACGCGTACCCAGTATCTAGCCTAACCCCGGAGAAGTAGTGACGAGGGATCGACATCGACACTTACTAGTGGTCCAATAAATCAAGTATAATAGAAATAATCAAGTATGAGGCATCATAAATAGACAGTGTAAACAAATATAAGTACGTGATACGATCCTCCTATGAACAGTAAACACAAGCTCTCAATTATCGGTTACCTCCTCAACCAGAGTATATATATATATATATATATATATAATAGTCCCCACCAGATAGGTCCTCACAATTCAAATCAGTAAAACTCACAGATACACTGGCTTTGTGTCAAATATTACGCACGATTCTGCTGAGGTGAACGGCCCGATCCCATAGGAGTATTTTATAGAAATGCTGAGGCAAATAGCTCGGTCCTATAAGAATATGATACATGATACTGCCGAGGCGAATGACCCGATCCCATACGAGTATGTTATAGAAATGTTGAGGAGAACAGCCCGATCCCATAAGAATATGATACATGATATTGCCAAGGCGAACGGTCCGATCCCATAAGAGTATTTTATAGAAATGGTGAGGCGAACAACCTGATCCTGTAAGAATATGATACATGATACTGTCGAAGCGAACGACCCGATCCCATAAGAGTATTTTATATAAATGCCGAGGCGAACGACCCGATCCCATAAGAATATATACATGATACTGTCGAGGCGAACAACCCGATCTCATAAGTTTTTCCAACATGATTTCTAACATGGATCACAATCAAGTATTCTAGCACGTAGGAATTTCATGGATACAAAAAAACAAGATAGAATACTACACGGTACAACAAAATCAATCGAGTCATAATTCACACGGTGGACGCCTACCAGTTGTCACCTAGTATGTGCGTCAGCACTACACCAAACACATATCATGTAGATTCAGGGGCTCATACCCTCAACACCAAGTTTAGAAGTGTTACTTACCTCGAACATGCTAAATCCAATACCGAGCAAGCCAAATAATACTCCAATAATGCCATCATGTGTGCATCAACATCCGAAAGGCTCGAAATTAGACAAAAACAACTCAAATACATCATATAAAGGTGGAATCTTTAATCAAAATCCCAAAGTAAAAAGTCAAAACCCGGGCCCGCACTTTTGAACCCCACAAAACTCACAAAATCTGACAACCCATTCAATTATGATGCAACCATACTAGTTTCACTTAAATCCGGCTCCAAATCGATGTTCAAACTCAAAAAATTTACTTTATGAAACTTCAGACAAAAACCCCAATTTCTCTTTTCAAATCATCAACCAAATGCAAAAAATGAGGTTAGATTCATGAAATATAATCAAAATCGAGTAGAGAACAGTTATCCAAATCCATAAGGTGAAAATTTCCTCAAAAATCTCTTCAATCCGAGTTCCATAGCTCCAAATATGTTAAAATGGATGAAACCCCCGAAAATAGAGTTCTTACAATCACTAGACGAATTAATGCATCGCAATCGCAGAAACAACAACGCGAATGCGAAAAAAATACATTGCCCTAGAAATACACTATGCGTCGCGGACAGACGTTCGCGATTGCGAAGAAGAAAAGACATTGCCACAAAAAATGCACTACACGATCGCAGCAACAGCCTCGCGAATGCGATACACAAGGCATACAAAGCTACGCGATTATGGAAACAACATCGCGAAAGTGAATAGGAAATCAACCTCCAGCCTGGCTCAGCCCAAGCACTACGCAAATGTGGCCTCAACTATGCGAATGCATAGTGTACCCAGCACTAAGCTACGCGATCGCGTTCATCCAGTCGCTACCGCGATGAAGAAAGTACCCAACTCAAGATTTACTCCACGCGATTGCATCCATTCTCCCTGGTAGCGAACAAAACAATCGAATGCTCAGCAGAACCAGCAACGCCAAAATGAACAAAAATGATCCGAATTAAATTAAACACGCCCGAACCCCTCGGGACCCCGTCCGAACATTTCAAAAGGTTCCATAACTTAAGACAAACCTACTTGAGGCCTCAAATCACGCATAACAATATCAAAACCACGAACCGCACCTTAAATTGAACTTAATGACTTTGAATCTTTCAACTTCCAAAACTCGACCAAAACATATCAAATCAACTCGGAATGAGCTCAAATTTTGCACAACAGTAACAAATGACATAAATAATATATTCAAATTCCCGAAACCACAATCCGAACCCGATATCATCAAAGTCAACTACCGGTCAAACTTTTGAACTTTCTAATTCTTTAAATTACCAACTTTCGAATTAGCGTTGAAACCTTCTAGAAATATCCAAATGCAAATCCGGGCACACACCCAAGTCTAAAATCACCATACAGACATAAAGGAACCATCAAAACTCTGATTCGGAGTAAAATTCTCAAAGGTCAAACTTGATCAACTCTTCCAACTTAAATCTTCTTAATTGCGAACCATTCTTCCCAATCAATTCCGAATAATTTGAAAGCCAAAACCGACGATTCACACAAGTCATAATAAATAATTCAGAGCTAATCATGCACAAAAAAAACCGAGCAGGGTGCAAATGCTGAAAATGATTGGCTGGGTCGTTACACAAACCTTATTGTTATTCATGAAATTCCTACGTGTTAGAGTAATTGAGCTACAATACATGTTAGAAATCATGTTTAGGATATATTCTTATTCTGTTGGGACCCACAGAGTTCATTTGTATTGTTGAGTTTTCTGCTTAAATTGCCATTTTGTATTTAGTCACATCCATCATTTGCATATCATATCTCAGTCTCCTTTGTCATTTATAATTACATCATGTATCATTATTTGGGCTGAATAGCATGAGATTTGTGAGTCTGATAGACTGGGGAGATTGATGATTGAGTTGGGGTCCGAGATCTGTGCCGAGAGTGAGGTTGTGGATCGGGCTGCAAGCCGCAACAAACCTTCTTGGCTTTATATATATTATTGTTATGGATCGGGCTGCATGCCGCTGAAGGCCTTATAGGCTTTATCAATTATCATGGGATCAGGCTGCACGTCACAGCAGGCCATATTGGCTTTATATTAGCACTTGGGCAGGATCCACCCCTCCGGAGTCTGACATACCAGCAGTGAGCACAAGTACCATACAATGCTGAGGGATTGAGTGTGATGACTGCGAGTTGTGACAGTCAGATTGAGTACTCTTAGTGTGTGAGTACATGAGTTTATCACTGTGATGCATTGCATGTGACATGCACATTTGACATGCAGATATAAATATGTAACATTCCTCACATCAGTCATTCTTCGCAAATTTTTTCAGTGTTGAGCTTCAACTGTTAAACTTGAAAGCATGTCTATATTTCTGTACTGAGTACAAACTGATTATGAGATTTTGCGGTGCTATTACTGTAATTTTGCTGTCATAACTGTACTGTTATTATTTGGATTTGGACTATACCTTTTCTGAGCTCGTCACTACTTTCAGCCTCAGGTTAGTCCTGTTACTTGTTGAGTATATTGGATCGGTTGTACTCATGCTACACTCTGCACTTTATGTACAGATCCAGGTACATCTGGACCCGGTGGTTGTTAATCTAGGCCCACTACCTGCTTGGAGACTTTTGAGGTAGCTGCAATGGCGCCCGCATACCTCGACTCTCCTACTTTTCAATTTATTTAGCACCGTTCTATCCTTCCCGACATTTGTATAAGAAGTTTTGACTGTGTTGACATTTAGTAGCTCTTATACTCGGTGACACCTGAATTTTAGGTATTTTATATTTGAGTCACAGTTATTCCTTTCGGTTATTTATGAGATTCTTACTATTAAACTCAATATATCATGCTTTTAAATTAAAATGCATAATTATTTTGTGATTGTCAGCTTGCTTAATACAGTGATAGGCGCGATAATGAAATGTTGAGATTTTGATTGTGACACGTGTATGGTCGGTTTTAGTTTTCGATGGTTCGGGATTGATTTGGAAGAATGACTCTCGATTTGGAATCTTTAAGTTGGAAGAGTTGACCAAGGTTTGACTTTTGGGTAAACAGACTCGGAATCCGGTATTGATTATTTTGATAGGTTCGTATGAATATTTTGGACTTGTACATATGTTAGGATTTTGTTTTGGACGTTCCTAGAAGAATTTGACTTTATTTCTCGAAAGGTTGGAATTTGAAGAACTTAAGAGTTCACAAGTTTGACCAAGAGTTGACTTTGATGTTTTTGAACTCAATTGGTTTCCAAGACTTCAGATATGTCAATATACTCGAATTGAACTTGTGTGTAAAGTGTAGAATTAGTCCAAAGTGTGTATTGATATTCGGACACTCTTTTGAAGGAATGAAGATTTAACAATCTAAGAGAAATTCTATTTAGTTTGAGTCTTGATTCTTTGTTGTGATGTTCCCGTGGGTGTTTTGAGGCTTTTAATAAGTTTAGATAATGGGTTTTTACTAGTTGATATGATAGGATACGGTCCCGATTGGGCTTGGTTATATTTTAGATCATTGATTGAGAGACTAGTTAAGTTAAAGATTAGGAGTTTGACTATGGTCAATATTGGGTCAAGATGACCTCTTTTTGGTGTTTTGAGTGCACAAGCATGTTCGTAGCCTATTATATGATTGAATTACATATATGGTTTGTGTCCGGGAGGTTCCAAATGAGTTTGGGTGCTAAAACGAAGAATTTTTATTGCTGATTTTTCTGGTGTGAATAATTATGAAAATGCCATTTATGTCCCTAAAAATTACAGGTTTTCTTTATAACTTTAAAATATCACATCTCCCTCATTTTAAGGCCAAATTAGGTGATTCAAAAGACTACCTTGGGTATAATAACGCACGGATTATGTTGGGCTTATCAAATGTGAGTTTTATTTCATCTAGGATCTGATTCAAGCTACAATATTTGCTGTATTTTTTTTTATTTCAGAATTTAATCACTTTTCCTCACAAGATTTTAGAGCTCGTATTTGGGTGATTTTACGGGAGTTTTTACGATTTGGATTGGCGTATGTATATTTTATACGGGTTTATTTATTTCACGATTCAAACCCTGAATTTAGAGATTGTTAATAAATCAAATTGAAGAAATTGGGGATTTTAGCAAAAACTTTTCTAAAACATACATTGATGATTTGATGTTCGATTTGAGGTCGGATTTGGATGAAACACATATATTTGGACTCTTATTGGAGATGGTGTTCGTAATTTGGGAGATTTTTCGGATTCCGAAGTGTGGGCCGGGGGTTGACTTTTTTATTTTAGCTAAAGAGAAAATATTTATTATTCGAAATCATTTCCCATTGCTTTTATTTATGACATTAAGTTATTATGGAAAGATTCGAACTGTCCGAAGGTTAATTTGCGCGGGAAGGGATTTTTAGAGTGTTGATTTAGTTTACTTGAGATTAGTGTCTTGCTTAGCTTTTTTGGAAGATTATTTCCTAATAAAATGATATTGTTTGCTACATGCGGGGTGATGTATACATGAGATGACAAACGTCTATGCATGTGCCAGGATTATCCATGCTCGTGATGGATTATAAAATACTTTGTGCGTTGTAGGACTATGTAATTTTCTTACCTTATGTTTTACTTGACTTCTATAATAATATGAATATGAATTTCAATGCTAGAAGAAATGATTCAGCTTACCATAACTAGATTAAATTTGACGTCCTCTTTGTGAAATTGTTGATGTGCTAAATTTGGTCATCACTGTACCTAATCACAAAATACATGTCTATGATTATTATTCTGAGGTACTTGGGTTCCATACTTGTGTTGAAAAGCATGTTTGAGCTTTATCGAGATACTTGAATAATAGGGTTCTTGAGGTTAATTGGCTGGTTTATTGGTTTGAGAGTTATGATTGATGTTCACATGGTGTATTTGCTTAACCACTCTTCTTGATGTTATCCATACTTCCTACCTTGCTTGATAGTGATATGCATGTGCTTGGTGAGGAAGAGTGTAAAGAACGAAGAGTGATGTCATGCCATTTCATATTCATTGTTACGTATGGAGGATAATGTAGTGCCGTTGTTTTACATTATCATGTGAGGAAGAATGTAAAACACGAAGGGTGATGTAATAAACCGATCGGTCATTTTGAGGTTTGACGTTCCGTTTAGTGGTTCGAGGTCTTGAGCAGGTTTATATTGTGTATTATGACCTGCGTGTATGGTCGAATTTCATTTTCGGATATTTCGAGATTGATTTGGATGAGTGATTCTCATTTTAGAAACTTAAAGTGAGAAATATTGACCGAGGTTTATAATTTATGAAAATGACCCCAGAATTGTGTTCCGATGGCTCAGATAGGTTCATATAGTGATTTTTGACTTGGGCGTATGTCCGGAATTGAATTCGGAGGTCCCTAGCTTGATTTGGTATGTTTTGCCAAAAGATGGCAATTTGAAGGTTTAGAAATTCCCTAGGTTTGACTATAGTTTGATTTTATGGATATCGGGTTCAGATTTTAGTTTTGGGACTTGGGATAGGTTCGTTTTGTTATTGGAACTTGTTTACAAAGCTTGGTGTCATTCCGAGTTGTTTGGACGGGAATTAGACGCGTGGTTGTGTTTTAGAAGTTCTTGAGTTCCAATGTAAGTTTCATGCATTTTGATGTCTGATTCGTGGTTCTAGATGTTATCTTGGTGTTTTGATCGCACGCGTGAGTTCGTATGATATTTTTAAACTTGTGTGAATATTTGATATGGAGCCTGAAGGCTCGAGTGAGTTTCCGACGCGTTTCAGAGTGGTTGGAAGAGTTAAATTTGGCTTGTTTTTAACTGGCGCGGAAGGTCTCGCAAATGCGAGATTTTGTTCACATTTGCAAGGTGGGAGTCGTATTTGTGAAGTTCACTGAGGTCTGTCTGCAATGGGGGTTTGCACTAGGGTATTTCGCATTTGGGATCTTGAAGTCGCTTTTGAAAATTGTTCAACATACGTATTTGCGATAAAATTGTTGCATTTGCAATGTTAGATTGACTGTGATGTCACTTTTGTAATCATCCTTCACATTCCTTCCTCTGAATATAAGGGCTGGAAGACGGGATTTTTGTCTCATTTTTCATATTTTTGAATCCTAGATAGAGGGGGGGTTTCACACACAATTATAGGGTAAGTGATTTTGATTCATTTCTAACTATATTACATGATTATATATGAGATTTAACATCAAAATTTAAAGAATCAAAGTGGAAATTTTGGGAATTTTGGCTAAGTTTTGAAAAATAAAAAATTTGGGATTTGAGAGTTGAATTTTGGACTCGGATTTTAAAACAAAATACATATATGGACTCGTGAGATTATGAGTAGTCAAGATCTACCCTTGGACCCATATTTTGACCAGGCGGGCCCTGGGTCGACTTTTGGGGCATTATATAAAGATCATAGCTTTATTTAACGGAATTGGTTTCTCTTGCATTATTTAATGTTACATCGATTTTTGTTAGATCTGAGCCGAGCGGAGGTGAATTGTATTTCTGTAGTGGTGTGACTTTCTTGTATGTGTTATGCATATTACTAGTTTTGTTGTGTTGTTTTCGATGTGCGACTCGGTGTCTTTGTTCTTATCTGTTGACTTAAACTATGATAGTATAATTGCACAAGCATACACCATAACATGTCACCTATATCAGTCCAAGAGTATGAGTATTGATGTTTATTGACGATGTATATGTATTATTGTACACCTGCTTTTCTGTGTGTGGATTGGACTGGTGGCATGTGAGTTATCCGTGCGAATATGAGATATCATTACTATTGGAACATGAGACATCGGTGCAGATCGGAGATATTATCAGTTTTGGCACGTGAGTTGTCCATGCAACACGTGAGTTGTCTGTGCAGTTGTGATTTGATAATATGGGCACAAGGTGCCGTGTGGTTATGTTATCATATTTTGGATTTGTGATTTGTGATTATGACGTGTGGTACCTCGGGATGATTCTTGTACAAACCATGTGATGGGACGGTTAATTATTTGGTTGGCATTTGTTTCCTTATTTGGTTTCGCTGGTATTTTAACTGTGTTCTGATTACTTGTTGGGTCATCATCTGTTTCGTCTTGTGGTTACTTGTCGTTTCTACATTCCATTTCTAGCGTTATTGTTCTTTCTACGTTTAGATGTACGCTGATATTTTGTCACGACCCAAAACCGGAGGGCAGCGACGGGCACCCGGTACTTACTCAACCGAGTACCAAGGTAACATATCTTTCTTATCGTACTATCATGGGTAAATGTGCCAAAAGGGTCATCATGACATAACATGAATAAAACATAAGGAAATGTTATACATAGGATGACCTAACATGATATAAAAACTTATACATGTGACATACGGGCCTATAAGGCTGGCATGATCACTCGTACACTGAACATAGGGTGAAATAGCCATACAATCTTTTACGCACATGACATATGTCTACAAGCCTCTAAGAGTACATAAACATCATCAGGCAAGGACAGAGCCCTGACATACCACTCAATACATGTCTAAATTAGATTGACCAATGAGCAACTCTAAAGCAAATGGAGCACACCAACATCTTTTGCTGAGCTGACAGCTTACTTGGAGGACTCTAAACCGGTCTATCGGGACATGCGGGCATGAAACGCAGTGTCCCCAGGCAAAAGGGACGTCAATACGAATAAAGTACTGAGTATGTAAGGCAGGAAAGCATAAATAAGAACATTAATATAAAGTGAGAAAAAGGAGATACAACATATAGTATCTGAGCTCCTCTGAGGGCTACTGACATGAAATGCATGATATTTATATATACATAAGCATTTAAAAACATAAGCCTCTGTGGGAATCATCATCATAATTTCGTACCCGACCTTGAAGAGGACTCGGTAAAAACATACCTGGCCATCATAGGCTCGGTATAATTGTACCCGGCCACGTGGAACTCGGTAAACCCAACTGATCAGTGATTGCACAATAGGTACCGTACTCGGCTGACTATAGCGCGACTAGGTAGAGTAAAATAGATATCATATATAATGCATGCTGGACTCATAGAATCACGCACTAAACCTTTCGGAGTGACGTAAGGTAGTTGTAACTTTGATTAAAATTATTGACATCATACCATCTATATGAACTTCACTAGGACTCAAGGATCATACATACTTTCTTATAATAACTTTGTAAGGAAAGAACGACATGGACAACCTTAGTTGCTAGGAGTAGATTCATTATGAAATAGCATATCGTTTACGTTCGTTTAACTTTAGATCATGCAAAACAATGAAGGAAGAGCCTTAGCATACCTTTGTAATATTGTCTCCAATCGTCAACCAAGATCAATATGATCTTCCTACGTCTACAATGAGTAACCCGACTTCATCGTCATCATATAAGCATTGTAACTCTCATATTTCAAAACTAGTATTCTACAAGAAAACGGACAGGACCTCCCTTGTTTAACTGCATCCCATATTTTACCAAAAGTTTCCAAAGAATCCCAAACAATAACAATATAATTCACAATAAGCTCTCCGATTAGTTCAACAATCATTTTGAGCGGCAAGCTCGATCGGAATCCGTATAACCCATATCACCCCTTATCGACTTCTTACATTAACTTAACAATATCATTAATATAATAATGAAGTAATTCATCAATGATTCCATCCTTATACCATATACTTATAACAAAGGAAACAATACGCAACTCCAACTTTCTTCAATTAGCAACTTTATGCACTAGTTCATGTGTAATCCAACCATTTAACTTAATTAACATCAAGATAAACTTAAGCACCTACAAGAACACAATACACATACCTCCTACAGTAGCTTAAAGTTTAAATCCAAGTTATATTTAGCTTACAACAGCCCTCAATGGCAATATAACACTATTTAAGCTAATCCAAGTAGTATCTTGTAGTTTATCATCCAAACAACTTAACCAACATACAAGAAAGCTTAAGAACAATTATTAGGCCAATATACTCACCATAGAAAGTGTCAAAAACTTCAAATTTCAGCAAAACACATCCCAAAACTATCCTTAATGACAACACAACCTCAAAGAGGTGTTGTTCTTCACTAGAAATAACTTTTGATGTTGAAATATGGTGTAATCCATTTGCAAGACTTGAAATAACCTAGGGTTGATATGAAAACCATGGGAGATTATTTTACAGAATATAAACCACTTAAAACAACCTCCTAGACGACCTGGAACCACCCAAAAATCAGCAACAACAAGAAGAACAAGAACTTACTAGCGCGACGGGATTCCCGACACTTGATTTGTGTTTTTTACCCTTTGTTTGAGTCTGGCATCATGAGAGAAACTTGAGAGAGTATTTTTAGGTTTATAAGGTCTGAATATACTGAAAACGAACTAAAAACGGGGTTGAGGCATCTTATATATATCCATATGTCTTAAACCGCCTATGTCGGCCCCATAGAGAGCTTCTTGGCGCAGTATCGCTAAAATGCGAATATCTATCTACTACGGGATCATATATATGAACAGTTTAATGATTATACTCATAGATCTTCAATTTGGTTGGTATATCACCCCGTAATTCCATGTAAATTGGGAGAAAAGGTTAGTAACATTTGACCTAAAATTTAAGTAAAATTATTAATGTAAGTTGTAATAACTTTTGTCGACTTATGTTCCACAACTTTCTTGACTTCAAAACGTAACACAAGACTATTATAAGACTAAACTAACTCATAACATAACCTCTTTATCATGTTAAACAATGTAGTCTCACCCCAAAAGTTCATGTTATAACATTCCAGATGTGTCGACTTTCGACGAAACTTATTTTCTTCAATTGGTTTAGCTTCTAAGCCTTCCAACCCTCTTGGTACTTGTATTTCATGATCTTAAATATTTTTAACCTCTGAATTAACATGATTAACTTACTTTATGTACTTTCAAAGATGATCTCATTTTTGAGCTTAAATCCATTGACTTATGACGTACTCTCACGTACGAAAATATGAGGTATAACATCATTCCCTATTTTGAAAATTCTTGCTTGAATGTTGACTGATGCACTTATCTATGTCTTAAACAATAGATTTTATGAATACTTTAATATTTTCTTTTCCATATAGGGAGCTTTTCGGTGAATAAATCCTATGGTTAGGGCATTCCCCCCTTTAGGCCTCTTCCTCACACCACGACTTGTGGTCAAAATTCTTCCAATCTCGTAACTTTTTCTACTTTATTTCATGCACCCTGTACAATTTTGACCTTGTATGTGCTCCTATGCGACTCTTTTCTCCTTTTTCCTCCAACTTTAACCAATCTCTAGGCCTCTCTTTGGGAACATATAAGGAACTCGACAAGCTATCCCTCTGGGCATCTATAGGTGTACTGAAGTTTTTCACTCGGTACTTTATCAAACTTACGACTATTGATATATCTTTTTTCATAGACTCAGTTATCTATCCTTATGGCTTTACTACATCTAGTAGGGTCATAGCATACCATAACACTTACTTCAGTTTATTATTACCGAGATTTGTAACCCAACTATAGGTTACGTTGTCGCTGCTTATCCAATATGTATAAATCTAAGTCCTTTAATTCTTCCTCATTACTGTTCATCTTAAGAATGACAGCGTAATATCATCTCATACTTTGGAACTTTTATCCATCCATTTTTTATTCACCTTAATGTTGATCCATAATCTACTACTGATAACTTGAATCCTCTCTTGTAATACATTGTCACTAGGGCTCACGTCGCATTGGGGAACATTTGAAGTGATTTTCTTGATCCACCTAGGGACGATACTATACTTCAATAATCGTATTTCATAGCATCATAACGTGATTCATCTTATGGGGGTATTCTAATCCCGTGAAGTTCATGAAATCCTTGTTCTCAAAATCATTACTCAATCAAAGGCCTCAACGTCATCCTCTTATCATTTATCACGATCACACCCTTACTTTACTATCGGGGTAGCATTCCATCTCTTATAGATGCTCCTAGTTTTAAGCTCCTTTGAGTTCACTCATGCTATACTGAGCTTTTTATAACATTATGGAAACCATCACCTTTCTTGTTGTGATGGGTTTAATCTCGAGGAATTACCTATTCTCGTCACCTTCTCACTCATCTTTTCTTATCCTTACTCCTGATTAGCTAAAACCTTGGTGCTCTACCATACTTTAGCTTGCGACCTGCACATATCTATTTATACTACTCGCAACCTTCCTTTTAACATTCTAGCACCATAGATTTCTTTTCATGCCTTCTTAGATGTCTTTAAATGTAAGCAATTACTTTTCCTGGTTGTTCTGCCACTTGCTGCACGGATACTTGACGTATCTTAGTTCCACGAATACTGGAGTTCCCTGTAACTCATATGATCGCAATTATCAACTCTTGATTTTTTTCTTCTTCCCGTTCATTAGCCACGATATGTGCCACTTTCTTATAGAGTGCATACAATATTATAGTGAAACTGTTGTTACAAGACCATTTATTCTTTAGGTCACTATGCTTATGTTGAAGCCCTCATCCTTATTTCCTCAGTAGTCTTTCGTTGTAGTGCTTAGGGAAGACCTTCTGACTCTTGTAAAGCTGCGAGCTTATTACATTGTATACCCCACGGTATTTCTGATGTTCTTACTCGCCTATCATTATCCTTAGTTTCTTACCTCAGCGCCCTTGTGCTCGTAGGATTGCTTCTGAATTTAAATTTCAGCTGTCTCCCAAGTGGCACTCTCTTTTATTTCCGTAACACTTATATTGTACCTTCTACTACTCCAACTCCGATCTGAATATTTCTTGAGGATTACGATGTCGTATTTGAGAGACTGAATTTCCTATGCCGGGTTTCACTACATTTATCTTGCATGATCTACTGATTTGTCAGTATCCTCCTATCTAGCCATAACTAGGCTGTTCATGAATCAATTATAGACTACCCGTTGTTCCACTCTCATATATGTATTTTATGTAATGCCTCTTGGGCTATGTCCTTTGTCTTAACTTACCTCTCGTACGGGATCCTTATGTATCAAGTTTCTATTCCCACTTTTTATTCCCACTTATTTATCAATGTCATCGAGTGCGAAACCCTTATTAATTCTCCCTAGCGTCATGCTTGCATAATGTCGTGGATTCATATTATATCTGTAGGATCTGAATAAATGCAATCTCACTCCTTTTACCTTTTTACCGCATTCTTCCTTTACCACTCCATAGTTACCTCTTCATCTTTGGGATTTTTTTTACATCTTCACTATATATTACTCACCTTGCGGTAAACTTCTAAACAAGGGATAATTGAATTTCTTACGCACAAGGGTGACACCTGATGTAACTGGCACATTTAGTCCCTTAAGCGTAACTCTGCTCATAGTGCTTGCTTTAGGGAAGTCTTCGTGAATGACCTATAAAAGTTATTCTTCTATTGTTCATTCTATTATCGCAGAAACACGATCTCTGACCAATTCCTTCGATCCCTAATCTATGTTCGACTTTTTTACTACCCCATACTAATTTCTATTACTCAGGGGTCTAACTTTTCCTTTTGGTAATCACGTTGGACTTAGCAACCAATTTCTCGAAATGAGGATATGACTTTAGGGCTTATGCTTTTATTATCTCAATGCTTGTCTCCTCTTGTCTTTTCCTTCACTTTACTATAGGCTCTGCCATCCTGTCATATTTTGATTTACCATTATCAGTCATTTATCACATCTTACACATAATGCTTTTAACTCTCTTTCTTATTTCCCTGATAACATTTCTGTCTATCACTTTATTCTGAAAATTTCAAAATGACGTTCTTCTGCTTTTAGCTTCCCTTGCTCCATTCACTGGCTCTTCGGGTTGCCTAATATTCTCTCTCTACTAGGGACGGGAACCATACTAAGATAATATTTATGCCTTCCAGGATTCCAGTGCCTGTGTTTGTTAAAAAGAGAAAAATTTGGACACTATAGTATTCATATCTAGCTGTACTATTCTAGAATGCACCATATGGGTGTCTCACAAGGAGAATTATTACCACGTTTTTAATATCCTTCGAAAACGTTAACTAACTCTAACAATCTATTTTAACGACCCGATTGGTCGGTCTGAGAAATTAAGCTTCGTTCAGTGGAATAAGGTCTTTAACAGATTTACTTTGTGTATATCGACATGTGTACATGGTTGGACTCAGTTACCGGATAATCCGGGGTCGAATTGGAAGACAAATTTCTATTTTTGAAGCTTAAGTGATGGAAGTTGACCGCATAATTGCTTTTGAGTAAACGGCCTCAGAATGAGTTTTGGGTGATGCCAACAGGTTCATATGATGATTTTGGACTTAGGCGCGCGTCCGGAATTGGTTTTGGAGGCCATAGAGTAATTTGTGGTAATTCGGCGGAAGTTAGAATTTGGGCCGATAGGTGAAATTTTGATATCGAGCTCGAAATGGAATTTCGGGAATGGCTGTAGGTCTTTTGTGTTATTTTTGACTTGTCTGCAAAATTTGGCATCATTCCGGGTTGAATTGATAGGTTTCGGCACGAGTTTTGATAATTGAAGATTTGAAAATTCATAAGTTTGATTTTGGTTTGATTCGTCGTTTTAGTGTTGTTTTATGTGATTTGAAACCTCAAGCGAGTCCATGTTAGGTTATATGACTTGTGTGTGTGGTTGGAATGGGTCCCGGGGGCCCCAGGTGTGTTTCGGATAGGCTTCGGGTCAACTTTCCCTCATTTTTGCACTACTGAACCTGTCTTCTGGTTTCCTTCTATGCGATCGCATAGCAGTAGTCGCGATCGCATAGTGTTGCTCTTGACCCCCAATTTTCCTTCAATGTGATCACATCCCATGGTTCGCGATCAAATAGTGCAACGTTTGGCAGCAGAAAATTTCCTTCTCCGCGATCGCAAACCTTGACACGCGAACGCACTGTGCACCTTTTGGCAGTGGCTATTTCCCTTATATGCTATCGGATAGATACCTTCGCGATCGCATAACACCTTTTTGGCCAGCAACATTTTTCCTTCTATGTGATCGCATCTTCTCGTCCGCGATCGCATTGAACAAAATACCTCGGCAGACAGTTTATATCTTCAAAATCGAAGGCTTCACCATTTTATCAAATTTTGACTTCTAGAGCTCGGTTCTTGGCGATTTTTGAGGGATTTTTCACACAATTCGATTGGGTAAGTGTTCTTCAACTAGAATTACATATATTTCATGATTTTATCCTTATTTTCATCATTTAAATTGTGTTTTGAGTTGAGAATATGTTGATTTTGAAAGAAAACTTCTAAAATGAAAAATCGTCATTTGAGGGATCAAATGATATCGGAATTCGATAAACTTTGTATGGTTGAACTCGTATCGGAATGGGTATTCAGATTTTTGTAAAATTTGGCGGGTTCCAAGGTGCGGGCCCGGGGTCGATTTTTATATTTTTGTAAAGATCGAAACTTTATAATTCAGAATAGTTCCTTATACGTTTTATGTGTATTTTGAAGTGGTTTTAGTTGATTTTGAGCC